>JADBJO010000832.1:295000-312500 GCA_016801955.1 Conus betulinus | reverse complement strand
GGATAAGGGGGGGGGGGGGGGGGGGGGGGGGAGGGGGTTGGAATGAGCGGCGTTGGTGCAGTGCCACTGAGATGGCACAGAAGGTGGGACAGCAGAAAAGAAAAAAAAAAGTAAGTCCACCAGATAACAGAGACAAGACAAAGCACAACGCGTTTCGACCTCTGAGGTCTCCGTCAGGCGAGATCAGCAACATTCAGGACAATGAAAAACGACAAATGGAAGCAGTAAGTATCCTCTCGAATTCGGCAACCAGATGTTCTTCGTTTTCATTGTCCTGAATGTTGTTTCTCTTGCCTGAAGAAGACCTAAGTGGTCAAAAACGTGTCGTGATTTGTCTTGTCATTTCTTTTCTCCCTGTTGTCTGGCGGATTTGACGTTAACTTCCTGTTTGTAATTCATTTCACTCGTTCTGCTCCACACACCCAAAACGTCACAATCCTTTGTTCCCTCGCCAGTAAGATTTTGGATGGTCAGGATGCTGTGTGTTTGACCTCGTGCCCGTCTCTCTAGGACAAACTCCTTGGTGAGTGTTCTGTTTGCTGCTATTTGGCCAGTGGGTGAACTGGGGCAGGTTTTGATGTTCGTTTGTTTTTCATGTGTCAGAAAGAGCGGTGCGTGAAGCACACGGAAATCGGAAATCTCTCTCTCTCTCTCTCTCTCTCTCTCGTCTCTCTCTCTCTCTCTCTCTCTCTCTCTCTATCTCTCTGTCTGTCTGTCTGTCTGTCTGTCTCTCTCTCTCTCTCTCTCTTCTCTCTCTCTCTCTCTCTCTCTCTCTGTGCGCCTGTTTGTCGCTGTCTCCCTGTCTCTAACTCTCTCTCTGTCTGTCTCTTTCTCCCTAACACACAAACGTACACGCATGCTCATCACATACACACACATACCACTCTCTCTCTCTTTCTCTCACTCTCTCTTTCTGTCACACACACGCACACACACACACACACACACACACACACACACAACACACACACACACACACACACACACACACACACACACACACACACACACACACATACGCACACACGTGCTCACGCACGTACGCATACACACACGCATAACCGCACATTTGCACGCACGCACACACACAAGCACGCGTACGCATTCATGAACATACGCACGAACGCGCGCATGCAGGCGCACACACACACACACACACACACACACACACACACACACACACACACACACACACACACACACTCACTCACTCACTCACTCACTCACTCACACACACACACACACAACACACACACACACACACACACACACACACACACACACACACACACTCGCGCGCGCGCGTGCGCGGGCACATACAAACACACACACACGCACACACACACACGCACATACATACACACACATAATACACACACACACACACACACACACACACACACACACACACACACACACACACACACACACACAGGCGCGCATATTGTGGACACCTGAAAGGGCACTAGAGTCCCTACTACACGGACTGATCCGCCCCTGACACAGCTAGTCCCAGCAACCCCTAGCGACAAGACGGGGGGAGGGGGGGGGGGGGGAGGACAGGGGAAAGCCAAAAGGGATTAGCATGCGGCAGGGAGGGGGTGGGGGTGGGGGGTAGGAGGGGGAGGGGGAGGGGAGCAAGGAAGATGGAGAAGATGTGTAGCTCATGATATGGGCAGAGTTCACCTCGAATCGGATGAAGGTTATTTTACCCTTCCCTGCCCCACCCCCACCCCCACCCCCCTCTCCCCTAATCCCCTTTCCCCTTTTTTTATCATCTGGCTTGTATATTAGAGAGGGGAAAAAAAGCCCAACCCAGAGAAAAACAAAACAAAACAAAACAAAGTACAAAACACCCGAGCATCCTCCCCCCCCCCCCCCCCCCCCCCCCCCCCCCCCCCCCCCCCCCCCCCCCCCCCCCCCCCCCCCCACACACACACACAACTACCCCCCCCCCGCCTTTCCTCAGTCCCGTACCCCAAAACACTCCCATCAACGATCACCATCACCTCCTCTCCTCCCCTCCCCCTTCTCCCCCCCCGTCCCTGCTTTCAAACACCCACCTCCCTTCTCCTTATGAAAACGTGATTTCCAGAGAGTTCAATGAACGTGGGCTGTTTGATCTGCCTCGGAGGAGGAGGAGGAGGGAGGAGGAGAAGAAGAAATCGGATTCTGCCTGCTTTGCACCAGGCAAACAGAGGTAACATGTCGACACAAACGTGAGGGGGAAAAGAATGAAAGACCAACGGAGGTTAAAAAAAAAAAAAAAATGCAGACAGAAACACAGGAGAGAAAAGAAAAATAAGGGCCAAACAGGGGTAAAAACAGGAACTCGAACACGAGGAGGAAAAAAATAAAAGCCAACAAAGTAAAATGTAAAATGTAAAAAGAAATAAGTGGGGAAAAAAAAAAGAAGAAATTGTGGACACAAACACGAGGTGGGAAAAATAAGGGCTAACAAGCTTAACATGTGGACACAAAACGTTTGGAAAAATGAAGGAGAAAAAGGGGCCAGTAGAGATAAGGTGTGAACACACAACACGAGGAGAAGAAATAACGGCTAGCAGAGGTCAGAAAAAAAAAAAACAAGGTCCAGTAGCATTTAAATGTGAACTCAAACACGAGGGTAAAAAATGAGGACCAGCAAAAAATAAGAAGCAAACACAAACACGATGTGAAAAATAAGGGTTGATAGAGGTAAACTGTGAACACACACAAACACGAAGTGAAAAATTAGGGTTAATAGAGGTTAACTGTGAACACAAACACGAGGTGAAAAATTAGGGTTAATAGAGGTAAACTGTGAACACAAACACGAGGTGAAAAATTAGGGTTAATAGAGATAAACTGTGAACACAAACGCGAGATGAAAAAATAAGGGTTAATAGAGGTAAAACTGTGAACACAAACACGAAGGGAAAACTGAGGACGAGCAAAAGTACAATGTGAACACAAACACGAGGGGAACAATAAGTGCTAGCAGAGGTAAGCACGAGGGGAACAATAAGTGCTAGCAGAGGTAAACACGAGTGGGAACAATAAGTGCTAGCAGAGGTAAACACGAGGGGAACAATAAGTGCTAGCAGAGGTAAGCACGAGGGGAACAATAAGTGCTAGCAGAGGTAAACACGAGGGGAACAATAAGTGCTAGCAGAGGTAAACACGAGGGGAACAATAAGTGCTAGCAGAGGTAAACACGAGGGGAACAATAAGTGCTAGCAGAGGTAAGCACGAGGGGAACAATAATGCTAGCAGAGGTAAACACGAGGGGAACAATAAGTGCTAGCAGAGGTAAACACGAGGGGAACAATAAGTGCTAGCAGAGGTAAACACGAGGGGAAAATAAGTGCTAGCAGAGGTAAACACGAGGGGAACAATAAGTGCTAGCAGAGGTAAACACTCAAACACAAGGTGGATAATAAGGAACAGCAGAGGTAAGGTGTGAACACAAACACAAGGGGGGGGAAATAGGGGACAACAGAGGTACAGTGTGAGACACAAAGACGCGGAGAGAAATCAGGGACTACAGAGGTAAACTGTGAACACAAACACGAGAGGGGAAATAAGGGACAACAGAGGTAAAATGTGAACACAAACACGAGAGGGGAAATAAGGGACAACAGAGGTAAAATGTGAACACAAACATAAAGGGAAAATAAGGGACAACAGAGGTACAATTAGAATGCAGATACGAAGGGAAAAATAAGGGGCAAAAGGGGTAACTTGTGAACACACAACGAAGGGAAAAATAAGGGACAAAAAGAGGTACAATTAGAATACAAACACGAAGGGAAAAATAAGGGACAACAGAGGTAAACTGTGAACACAAACACGAAGGGGGAAATAAGGGACAACAGAGGTAAACTATGAACTCAAACACAAGGTGGAAATATAAGGGACAACAGAGGTACAATGTGAACTCAAACACGAGAGGGAAAATAAGGGGGCAAACAGAGGTAAAACTGTGAACACAAATACGAGAGGGAAATAAGGGGCAAAAGTTAAAATGTGAACACAAGCAAGAGTGAAAAAAAAATGAGGGCCAACAGAAATTAAACATATAGACAAAACACGAGTGGGAATTGGGGGGGGGGGGGGGGGGGGGGGGGGGGAAAAGTCAACAGAGATGTCTAAACAATCACGTAGATGGGGTGAAAAGTGAATGGCCAGTGGAGGCAAAATGTACACGCTGACAGGAGGAAAAATCAAGTCACGGTAGATGTAAAATGAGGACACACACACTAACAGTGTGTGTGTGTGTGGGGTGTGGGGGGGGGGGGGGGGGGGGGGGGGGGGGGGGGGGACTAAGGTGGACTGAGGTCAAATGTGGACATAAATTCGAGGGATTGAAGAAAAAAAAGGTAAAGGGCCAACAGAGATCAAATTTGAAACACCATCACGAGAGGCCAAAAAGTAAGGGCCAACATGTGACAAATGGGACAACATCACGAATGAAAAAATAAGTACGGCTAACAGAGGTAAAATATGGAGACAAAGTCCGTTGTGGACAGAAAAGCCAAGCTCAGACAAGAGGTAAAGTAGGACACAAACACGGACGACCCCCCCCCCCGACCCCCCCCCCCCCCCCCCCCCCCCCCCCCACCCCCCCCCACCCATCCCCCCCCCCCCCCCAAAAAAAAAAAAAAAAAAAAAAAAAAGTTCCAAAAGAAAGTAAACGCTGAGCATGAACACCAGGGGAAAAACAAGAGGGGTCTGGTTATAACTTGTGGCGAGAGAAGCAACAGCGCGCGCGCGCGCACACACACACACACAGAGCCGCCTTTCAAACACCCTCTCCCCCCCCCCCCACTCTCCACCACCCCTCCCAACTAACCCACGCCTTCATACACCCGCTTACACTACCTCCCCTCTTCCCACCACCACCACCACCACCACCACCACCTTCTCCTTCCTGCCCCGCTAATCCCTCTCTCCATTTTCTAAACTTCAGCTCCAGAGAGATCGATATAGTTTGTTTGATCTGGTGCCGGAGAAAAAACGGGCCGTGAATGAGCGCTTGGCAGCCAGGGTACACTCTGGAAACAGGTAGAATCTGAAAATGGGGGGGGGGGGGGGGGGGGGGGGGGGGGGGGGGGGGGGGGGGGGGGGGGGGGGGGGGACAGAGAATGGCGTAAACATGAATGTTTGGCACAGCTTTTTTAGATTCTTTATTCTGAATTTCATTTTGTTGTTGTGGTGGTGGTGGTGGTGGTGGTGGTAAAGAAGTGCACACGGTATTTATTACTTCTGTCACTACCACCACCACCACCACCACCACCAATAATAGAAATAGGGTAAGTGGCAGATGAGGAGGATGAGGAGGGGAAGGAAAAGGAAGGAGAGGAAGAGAACCAGCACACCGCAGCAGCAGCAGCGGCTGCAGAAGTAGTGGCAGCAGCAGGAGCGAAAGTAGCAAGAGTAGGAGTAGTGGTGGTGGTGGCGGTGGTAGAGAGTAGTAGTCGTGGTGCTAGCAGTAGTAACAGTGGTAGAAAAACTGCAGCAGCAGTAGTAGCAGCAGCAAGAGCAGCAGTAACAGCAGCAGTTGTAATAGTAGTCGTACCACCACCATCACCACCTCTACCACCACCAGTAGCGGCAGCAACAACAGCAGCATTAGTAGTAGTAGTAGTCGTAGTACTAGTAGTCGTACCACCACCACCACTGCCAACACCATCAGCAGTTGCAACAGTAGTAATAGTAGTAGTAGTAGTAGTAGCAGGCAGCAGCAGCAGCAGTAGTGGTAGTAGTAGTAATAAAGTGACAGCAGCAGTGGCTATTTTAGGAGTAGTTTTAGAAGTAACAGCAGCAGCAGCAGCAGACGCCACAGCAGCAGGGGCAAGATGATCAAAGCTGCTGCTGCGAAGTTCCATTTCTTTCAGAAAAGGTGGGCATTTGTCAAAAGTAGAAAAGTGGTTTTATGAAGGAAAAGAGATAGAAGTTGTAAATCGTTACAAATATTGGGTTTTTACGGTAACTACAAAACTGTCATTTGACATTGCATTAGAGGAGTTTGCGGGTAGAGCTAAAGGCAGGGTGGTAGAGATCATGAAGACAATGTGGAGTCTTGGAAATATGGAACAGTCAGTTTTCTTTAAAATTATTTGATGCCCAGGTTAAACCTATGATGTTGTATGCAGCTGAAATGTGGGGTTTAACACGTTTTCAAATTGTGGAAGCCCCCCATTTATTTGTCCTGTGAGCGCTTTCTTAGAATAAGTCCTAAAACTCCGAATTTGATGTTTATGGTGAAATTGGCCGGTACCCTCTATTTGTTGATTGTATAATAAAGGTGATCAGGTATTGGTTTAAGTTACAAAAGCTAGATCTGGCAAGACTGCCAAAACAAGCGTATGAAATGTATAAGAATAGATGTATGCGGAGTGGACAAAGCCAGATCGACCAACAAAATTGGGCCAGCAAAGTCAAATTTTGCTTAGATACTTATGGATTTTCCGAAGTTTGGGTGAATGGCGGAGTTGGAAACGAAAAGGTTTTTGTACAAGTATTTAAACAACGCATTATTGACTGCTACAAACAAGAGTGGTCAAGTAAACTGTACGAGAGTGAAAGATATTCCACTTATCGTTCCTTTAAATCATTGTTGCAACCAGAAAAATACCTCTCAGACATTTCAGTAATTAAATTTCGTACAGTTTTTGTCAAATTCAGATTGGGTATATGTGATATTAGCACTCATAAAAGGTATACAGAAAAATCAAACTCTTGCCCTTTTTGTAAGGTTACAGAAGACGAACATCATTTTTTGTTTGTATGTCCAGTATATCAGGAAATTAGAGAAAAGTATCTGGCGAACGTTTTTTTGAAATTTAGACGGAAATACACATTTGTCACTATATCTGCAGAGCGAAAGTAGGTTTATAACACGTTCTGTTGCAATGTTTATTTATTATGCTTTAAAAAAGGAGAGAAGAAGAAAATGCGAAATCCATTTCAACTGTGTAATTTTTTTTTTTTTTGTTTCTGTATTAAAAGGGTAAAATGGGGAAACTGCATAGAAAATACCTGAAAGCAATTCCCAGTTGGTTTATCCCATGCAGTTAGGAAATGATATATTTTTGTTTTGTAGATTCTTTATAGTTTGGTCTGTGTGAGTTTTCTCATTTTGTGTCTTTACATGATACATGTACCTCCTTTGCACACGCACGCACGCACGCACACACACACACACACACACACACACACACACACACACACACACACACACACACACACACACACACACACACACACACACACACACACACACATTGGAGCACCAACAACAACAAAAACTGTTTTTGAATTATAGCATTTTTACTCGTGTTTCTGGGTTATGAAATACTTTTTTTTTTTTTTTCACCTTTCCCTTTTTCTCTTTCGTGTTTCTGGTGTATGAAATAATTTCTGTCCCCTTTCCCTGTCTCTGTCTCCCTCCCTGTCGATCCCCCTCTCTCTTTTTCCTTCATCCTTCCCTGTTTTTATTTTGTTGCGCTCAGCAGTGCAACGAACACAGAATTCTGCTGGCCTCTTTGATAGGAACACAGCTCGCAGTTGCAGGGGGTTTGTTGTGAACGATGCCGTTTCTCCGGAATGGTGGGGTCGTTTATCAATGAATGTGAATTTGGGGATATTGGTTCGGGGAGGGGGGGGGGGGGGGGGGTGCGGGAGGCTATTGAAAACGCCCGCAGACAAATAACACGAAGAAGAGCCGAGTTTAATGCGCGTGGGGAGAGTGAGAAAATGAGGGCGGTGTTGACGGATCTGTTTTGTGTCAAGCAGATAAATCAATCCGAAATTAGAGGATAGAAAGAAAAGAAAAGGATTAGAGAGAGGCATAAACAGACAAACGTATGAAAGAAGACTCGAGAGTTTTTCGAGCTGAGGAACCTTCCTCTCTTCTCGTGGCCAGTGTCGAAATGAAAATTCAATGAACGAAGAGGTAAATAAATCAATAACTCTCCGGCTTTTTGAGATGGAATTTCCCCCTCGCCTTTTATTTCCAACTCTTGTTTCTCACTTTCTTTTTCTCTGTTCTGTCTGTGTTTCTCTCTTTCTTTTTCTCTGGCTGTCTGTTGGTCTGTGTTTCTCTCTCTTTCTTTTTCTCTGGCTGTCTGTCTGTCTTCTGTCAGTGTATCTGCTGTCTGTCTGTGTATCTGTCTGTCTGTCCGTCGTTCGGTTGGTCTGTTTGTCTGACACTCTCTGTCTCTCTGTCTCTCTCTGTCTCTGCCTCTCTGTCTCTGTCGCTCTCTGTCTCTGTCTCTCTGTCTGTCTGTCTGTCTCTCTCTCTCTCTCTCTCTCTCTCTCTCTCTCTCTCTCTCTCTCTCTGTCTTCCCTTGAAAACTGTTCGCCTATCCCTCTTGCCCGCTATTCTTGTTTTTTAATCTCTTTTTGTTCTATGTGTGTGATGTTGGTGATGAGGATAATTCGTCGGTGCTTGCTGCCCACTGGGGAAAGGTCACACAGCCAGTGCCAGAAGTGCTTACCTCCCTGCAAGTAATTGAACGCCCGCCGTGCCCAAAACGTCATGGTGCCGTGGACGATGGAATGCGATGATGGCCTCTTTACACCCCGGTTCATTTGTATGATATCAGCTTTCTTCTGGTTCTCTCTTGTTTTTCCTCTTCTGGTTGTGTGATCGCTCTCTTTCTGTCTCTGTCTTCTCTCTCTCTGTCTCTCTCTCTCTCTCTCTCTCTCTCTCTCTCTCTCTCTCTCTTTCTCTCTCCTCTCTCTTCCTCCTCCTTCTTCTCTCTCTTTCTCTCTCTCTCTCTCTCTCTCTCTCTCTCTCCTTCTCTCTCTCTTTCTTTCTTTCTTTTCTTTTTTCTTTCTTCTTTTCTTTTCTCTCTCTCCCCCCCCCTCTTTTTTTTCTTTCTTTCATGGTTTCTGTTGTACGGGTCCTTCCTTTAAATGATCTCCTGTTAGTTTTGTTTGTTTGTTTGTTTTTTGTTTTGTTTTGTTTTGTTTTACAGCTCCTTCATTCATTTTTGGAGGAGGGGGTGTATTCTTTTCTTTTGAAAGGGTATACTCAGTGTTTGAATGCATAGCGTTTCTCTCTTCCTCCTCTTCTCCTTCTCCTTCCACACCCCCCTCCCCCCCCCCCCCCCCCCCCCCCCTTCCCGCTCTTCCCATTCCTCCTCCTCCGTATTTTCTCCTTGTTTTTTTGTTGTTGTTGTTGTTTGTTGTTGTTCTTCTTCTTCTTCTTCTTCTTCTTCTTCTTTTTCTTCTTCTCCTCCTCCTTCTCCTCCTCCTCCTCCTTGTCCTTCACCTTCGTCTCCTCCTCCTCCTCCTCCTTCTCCTCTCCTCCTCCCCCTCTCAGTCTCCTCCACCTTGTTCTCCTTATCCTTTTTCTGTTTCTTCTGCTTGCCTTCATTTTCCTCCTTAATTAATTTATCTTCCGCTATTTCGATGCCCAGTCTCATTTCTGAGATGTTTTGGCCCTTGCGTTATTTTCAGCGCTTCGGGTTTCGGCTAGTCACGTTTTACGTGACCACGCTTCATCTAATCACATTTTACCACATCATCTTTCACCTAATCACATTTTACCACATCCCATTTCATTTAACCGCATTTTAACACATCACCTTTCATCTAATTATAATGTTAAAACACCACCTTTCATCTAAGTACATTGTACACACCACCTTTCGTCTAATTATATTTTACCACACCACCTTTCGTCTAATTATATTCGTCCCAAATGTAGTCTCGTTGATCTTTGCGACCTGATCGAACAGTGAATGCATAAACAATTTTGCTCAGGTTATGCCAGCGAAAAGGGGGTGGGGCGTCCTTAGTGTTTGCCAGCTGGAGCTGACGGTCGGGGTTTTTCTTGTTTGTTTTTTAATCCCGGCTTAAAAAAAAAAAAAAAAAAAAAACCAGCACCTCTCCACCCCCCCAGCGGCCCCCCCCCCCCCAGCGGCAAAATGGGTACCTGATTCAGTTCAGGGAAGGCTGAAGGCGCGGCGGAAGGAAGAGGATGGGCTCCGCTTTCCATCATGCCGTGCCCTGGATGTGAAGTTCTCTGACTGTTTACTGCTCGTAACGGCCGACAGGCTATAGGGAAATCTTTAACCCCTTTTTTCTTTTTCTTTTTTCTTTTTTGTTTGTTTGTTTAGATAGACAAAGGAACAGGAAAAAAAAAAAAAAAAAGCGGTATCGCTCCATGTGTGGAAAGCAAAGCGAATAGAGGACAGCGCGATATTTACCGGCTTTGATTTTGGCTAACTTGGCGTTCGCTCGCGGGGTACGCCCATTTGTGTGTGTGTGTGTGTGTGTGTGTGTGTGTGTGTGTGTGTGTGTGTGTGTGTGTGTTTAAAGATATATCTCTGCGTGTTCACTTTTCTTTTTTTTTTTATATATATATCAAACTGCGGGAAACGTCCATAACACTTTGGCAGGCCTTTTATTTCCAAACACCATTTATCTTATTCATCAATTATTTTATTTACTTATTTATCTGTTTAAATACTATTTTGAGTGGAGGCTGTGACAGTGTTATTTGGAATCATCATGGGCAGCTCTGTGATGCCTTATTTCCCCTTATGACGTCTTCCTGTTCAGCGGGGGTGGGTAAAAGCAATGGCGGTATGGTTGTCACGGTGTTGCTTCCCTCTAGAACACCACGCTATTTTTGTCTGGGATCGGAACGTATCTCAGTATAGCTGGCTGCCACACACTTTGAATCGCCTGTGACGTCATTTTTACGGGAGAATCGCGTGAGAATCGTGGGAGAATCGTGTTTTAACTGTCGGTTGGTTTTTTTTCTTTCTTTCTGTGTTTGCGACTGTCAGTCTGTGGACTTTGAAATTCGGATCAGATTTCGCCGCATACGCAGCATTTTTGTTTTTAAATTTTATTTTTTTTCCGATGACGTCACTTTGTTGAGGTCCATGGTTGGGAATCGTTCCTCGGCATGTTCTTTTTTTTTTTTTTCTTTCTTCCTTTTTTTTTTTTTTTTTTAAAACGAATGCAGACCTTGTGACGTCATTGTGTCTACCTTGTATTCAAAGCCCTAGGCACCCTGCTGATGCCACGAAGGAAGTCTCTAGACTCAGAAAGTCACATGTTTGACGTGCATCGGTTCCAGGGTGGCGCAGTGGTAGAACCTCGATGTACACAGGTTCAAATCCGTTTAAGAACAAAAGAAAAAAAAAGGAAAGAAAAAGTGGCGCTTTTGGTGTTTGTCTTAACGTGTTGTCCTGGTGGGATTCAGTATAGTGTTTTGTACGTTTCATAGCCTCTCCACCACCACACCACCACCACCACCACCCCCCCCCCCCCCCCCCCCCCCCCTTTCTCCACCCCTCCCCGACTCTCACATCATGTGTTTCAAAACTCGTTCTTTCAGTTAGGGACAGATTATCCACTCGCAAGCAAACCACCACCACAAAAAAAGAAGCGGATAGACGACGTTGCTGAGTCGATCGTGAAGAATTTGACCACAACCTAAGGCGCTAGCCTCTTTGCCCACTCAACCAGCATAGATGGAGACTTCGTCGCCATACACTCAAACAGGAACCTCAGAGAGGCGTTGACGAAGGCTGCTGTACGGCGGAGGCTCTCCTAGGAGGTCCACACAGCTTCTCCCTCGTCGATGTGTGAGCAGGCTTCCTTATTGCCCCGTATGTTGCAATGTGAGGGAATCCACTGGATGGCGCGTGTGTACTGGGCGGACTGCTGTGGTTTCAGTTTCAGTTTCATCATGAGGGGTCACTGCTTTCGTACCGGTCGATACACGTTACGCCAGATCCGTTAACTTTTGAAACCATTGTGTGTGTGTGATTTAAAGCTGATAGATAAATGGATTGAAGACTAAGATGAGAGAATTAAAGCAGAGGGTTTCATGGCTACGACTTAGCAGTTGTCTGACCTACGCATTAGCCCAACGCGCTGGTCAGACCTTGAGTACCTACCAAAAATTGGCTGTGCCATTATCATCATTGTGTGTGTGTGTGTGTGTGTGTGTGTGTGTGGTGAGTGTACACGTGGTTTTTGGGCACGGGCCCGCGTGTGTGCCAGTGTTCGTGGTGCATGAGCGCATGTGCATGTGTGTACGTGTGTGTGTGTGTATGCGTGTGCATGTGTTTGTATGTGTATACCCCCCCATTCACCCCACCCCCACCCCCGACACAGATCCCCCTCCCACCCCCCCACGTCCCACTTTCCCCTTCCACCTTCCGGCCTCCGTCCCCCCACCCCCATACACACACACACACACACACACACACTTGCACGCTTCTGGCGAGAGCTAAGCTCCACGACCAACCAGTAAGCACCAAAAGAGATTGCACCCACGTGTGAGACGGTTCACACGTGCTTTTTCCTAGCTAATTGTGTGTGGAGGCCAGTGGAGGTCACGTCTCTCGTTCTGGACAGTTCGGCGACCACGTGACTCCCCTGGACGGGTCGGTCTCTCAACCAACCAAAGTGATCCGTTCTGGACCCGTCCGTGAAGTCGGTCAGCTAGCTAGCAACCTACCCAACGTTGGAAAGGGGGGGGGGGGGGGGGGGAGGGGGGGTGGAGGAGGGAGAGGGGAGAGGGCAGTCTCTCTGGAGCTTTGTAATTCTCTGTCCCTCGCTTCTACGTGACTTGTGTGGCGCGTGTGTCATCAGCACACTGGTCATCCTGGACTGTCCGTGAGGGACATCAGCGAAGCTACTCATCGGCAAGGGGGGGGGGGGGGGGGGGGGGGGGGGTGAATGGGGGGGGGGGGGGAAGGCTGGGGGGATGGATTGGAGGGAGAACATTCTATCTAAAGCTTTTTTTGTCTGTCCTTTGATTCTCTCTCTCTCTCTCTCTCTCTCTCTCTCCTCTCTCTCTCTCTCTCTCTCTGCTCTCTGTCTCTCTCTCTTCTCTCTCTCTCTTTCTCTCTCTCTCTCTCTCTCTCTCTCTCTCTCTCTCTGACACACTCTCTCTCCTTTTTTCTTTGTTCCCTCTCTCTCTATCTGACTCTCTCTCTGTCTCTGGTCTGTCTGTCTGTCTGTCTGTCTGTCTGTCTCTCTCTCTCTCTCTCTCTCTCTGTGTGTGTGTGTGTGTGTGTGTGCGTGCGTGCGCGCGTGTTGTATATGTGTATGTGTGTCTTTGTGTGCGCGAGGAGAGGAAGGAGAGGGTGTGTATGAAATGAGCGTCCTGGGAGATCACGAAAAAGGAATCAGAAGCCAAAGAAAACAACCAAACTACTTTCTTCTCATAGTTCATCCAGTCCATCGCTCAATATCATTTTTTTTTTTCTTTTCATCAATATTCTGTTTCTTGTTCTTCATTCTGACTGGTTTTAACTTTGTTTTTCGTTGTCGTACCATGTTGCAATATTGTTTAGAAGAAAGAAAAAAAACCTGGCAAGGAAATATTTTAGTTTTTGTACTGGCTGAATGTCTAGCTTTCATACGGAGAAGAGCTTGTCGCTGTTTTTCCCCTAGGCTTAGCCAGCGGAGACAGAGAGAGTGCGGATGCTCTGGCGGTTCTCTAAGCACTGGCCCAAGCCTTTTGGCGGCGGGGGCTTGTAGACGGACTTCTTCCAAGAGAACCAAAGTTCTGGCACAACTGTCTGTCTGTCTCAGTCTGCTGGTTGCCGGACGCACATGTCTGCAGGCTTTTGATGCTCCTCGAGGAGGAGAGCATGATCACTGTGGTGGTGATGATCACTGTGGTGAGTGATGGGGAGTGGGGTAAGAGAGAGAGAGAGAGGAAACGGAGGCGGAACGCGGGGGCAAGAGTTGTCGATCTTGGTTTTGTATCGGACCAACGTTTTTGGAGGGGAAAGGGTTAGGAACACACCTTCTTCTTTTGTCTTTGTTTGGCAGGCAGAGATGTGTGGATGTGTGAGGTGAGGTGGGGGGGGGGGGGGGGGGGGGGGGGGGGAGGGTAGGTGAGATGAGGGAGGAGTGAAGGGGAGTGTCAGGGGAGTTCATCTGTGTTTTGTGCGTAAAGTAGTTTTGTTTTTGTTTTTGATAAACACGTGAAGTTTTTGAACATTGTTTGTTGGTGTATGGTACAGAACTGTATATGATTTGTTGGTACAGAACTGTATATGATTTGCTGGTACAGAACTGTATATGATTTGTTGGTACAGAACTGTATATGAATTTGCTGGTACAGAACTGTATATGATTTGTTGGTACAGAAACTGTATATATTTGCAGAACTGTATATGTGAGAAAACGCCATGAGGTGAGGGAAAGGGGGGAAGGAAGGCGGGGGGGGGGGGGGGGGGGGGGGGGGGGGGGGGGGGTTACAACAGAGATGGAAGGTACGAAGGAGTCGATTTTTGTTTCCTGCAAAATCAGCGTTTTCAGGGGGGGAGGAGGAGAGAGAGAGATGGAGAGAGAGGAGAGAGAGAGAGAGAGAGAGAGAGAGAGAGAGAGAGAGTTGTAATCTCATAGGCTTTTCTTTTTTTTTTTTCTTTTTGGTATAGGACTCTGTGTGACCGCTTGAGAAATCTGATGTGACTGTTTCTTGGTGTTTCTCCAAAGATCTGCTCCTCCTTTTCAATAGTCATGACCTCGCGTTGTACATCATTCCCTGCTGCGTCCGCTAGCATGTTTTCAGCAACGCTCTTCGACATTTTAGCGTAGATCATGTATCATCGGATTTTGTTTTCGGCCAGGACGAGATGAAAAGGAGAATAGACGGGTGGTAGGTGGAGGGGGGGGGGGGGGGGGGGGCATTCTGTCTAGGTCACAAAATTACGTACCTGTTAGTGTCACAAGTATCATGTGAAAGTTTGATCAGTTCAGTTTAGTTTAGTGGTTTATTTAATGTCTTTTCATCGCCAGATGATACAAGATACATTTAAAAAAAATAAATCAGTACTTAACTTATCATCCACGTTAGTACTTTCAAACCCACATCTGACATATGCATATTTACATAAGTGAAATACCCTAGTGGTACACGAGATTGTTAATCTTGTTGAAAATTTTGCATCCTGTGTCTGCTAAATAACCATGGCAATTTCAGCAGTGTATGAACCATAACAAGACAGTATTGACATTATCAAAGTTAGTATGGAACATAACTATTCAGATCTAATTCTCCATTTGAACACAGTGCCATCCAATTCTCTCTCACCCCTTCTCTTTCCCTTTTTTCGCGTGTAAACAAAAAGCAAACAAAAAAACAGCGCTTCGGGACTTTTAGTTCACTATAAGACACACACACACACACACACACACACACACACACACACACACACACACACACACACACACACATATAGATATATATATACATATATATATATACATACATATATATATATTTTTTTAAATAAGGTATTAAAAGGAAGTTTTAAAACTTCCTTTTAATACCTTATTTTAAAACAGATGTTGCTCCCCAAGGGGTTGAGCACTTTTGAATTTTATTAGACTTTTTAGCAGTATTTTTTATATATGTGTATATATATATATATATATATGATGGTGGCCAACGTTTCGACTGCGGCTGAACGCACGATCCCCAGCAGTCCCTCCCTGCAGCTAGCTGCTTCCTTTGGTGGTGGCCTGAGGGCGTCAGCGCTGATCGATGCGATCGGCAGCTTGAGGACTGGCTGGTCCCGGAGTACGAGGAGCGCTCTGACAATCGTTCGTTAAGATCGGGGGGCAAATCCGGATCAGTCTCAGCAATGTTCTCTCCCTTCTCTCTCTGGTCTGTCTGTCTGTCTGCCTCTCTCTCTATCTCTCTCTCTTCTCTCTCTCTCTCTCTGTCTTTTTTCTACTATCTCAATCTCTCTCTCTCTCTCTCTACTCTCTCTCCTCTCTCTCTCTCTCTCTCTCTCTCTCTACCCTCCTTCGATATCTTCCTCCTTTCATCAATCCCTTCCTTGTTAACAAGTTTTTATCCTTCACACCTTGTAGTTCATCCTACTTTCTCCCCCCAGCACGGCTTTCCCCGCCCAGACCCAACCCCCCCCCCCTCTCTCTCTCTCTCTCTCTCTCCCTCTCTCTCTCTCTCCGCATCCTTATCCCTCAAAGCCTTTCGTCATGTTTCGGTATTCTCCCCCTCCCCCCAACCTCCCACCCCCCCCCCTCCCCCTCCTTTCAATCTCCGCTGTACGATTTTTTTACTATGTGTATGATTGAGGAGGGAAGATGGTTCCGTGGGAGTGTGTGCGTGTGTGTGCGTGTGTGTGTGTGTGTGTGTGTGTGGTGTGTTGTGTGTGTGTGTGTGTGCGTGAGTGCGTATGTATGTGTTTCTCTCTCTATCTCTCTCTCTCTCTCTCTCTCTCTCTCTCTCTCTCTATCTCTCTCTTCTCTCTCTGTGTGTGTGTCTGTCAGTCTGTCTGTACGTGCGCACGCCCCACCCGATGGTACAGGAGGAGGGAGGACGAGATGAGGAGAAAATCGATAGTGTTGTACAGCATCATTTGATGTCATTTATCACCCTAATGTGTTGAAACCCACCTCCGGATACATTCCAGACGTTGAGGGGGTGTGTGGGAGTGGGAGAGGTGAAGGGAAGGGGCGCAGACTTATCCACCATCACTCCGGAACCACCAGAACGACATCAAGTGAAGAGGCAGCAGCAGGGGACATTGCCGCCATTTTTCAATTGCGTGCCAGCATAGGGATTCGAACCCGCAACGCCAGCCAGACAACTCGATGCACTTCCACTGAAAACCAGCAGACTTCCGTGTTGCTCCGTTCAGAGATGCAGTGGGCGGAGGATAAGTATGTCGCATCGTCTTCCCATGGTTCCCTTCGTCGGAGTCCCTTCGGTCGTGCAGGGCACTAACAACATCGGGCGGCCATGTCACTGTTTCCTACGAGAGAATTCTACCATTTACATGGAAATAAATTTTATTACACTGAACTCAAGAGATGCACCTTTTCTAGAAATGAGACGGTGAGTGCAGCGGTACTTAGAAGTGACAACTTTAACGAAAACAACAATAGCAGCAACAACAACGAGATAAAATCTTTAAAGATCCAGTTAACAAACAAAACAGAAATCCATATAAACTAGGTGGGAGGGGGGAGGGGAGGGGACGGACAGACGGAAAACATCAATGATGATAGTGCGACCTCATTGAATAGTGACTTAGTCAAATAAAAACCAAATCTATACAGAGACGGTGGGATCTATTACTATAACTATCAATGAGAGTCACAGGTATAAATGTTGGAAAACGATTCACAATGTCTGCATTCTCTCAGCTTCTTAAGGGCCAACCCATTCTGTATGTCAACATTTTCGTCTGTCTCTCCTTCCCTGATGTATATTATATGTATTCATCGATCTGTCCACCTGTACTAAATCCTCCCCGGACATGCATACACTTTGATAAAATTGTAATTGACTAATACTTTATTGCACATCACAACGTAGCCGTGTAAAAAAGATAGAAACATGTTGTAAGCAGTGTTCGATCAACATTTGGAGGGGGGGGGGGAGGAAAAAGAGTGAGGCCGGGGACGGAGCGGGTGGATGTTTGTACGTGGGAGGAGGGGGGGGGGGGAGAGGGGGGGGTGGGTGGGTGGGCGGAGATGGGGTTTTTTCTCCCTT
>JADBJO010000832.1:282500-292500 GCA_016801955.1 Conus betulinus | reverse complement strand
GGAAGAATGAAAACAAAGAAAGAGAGTGAATAGCGGGGGGGGTGGGGGGGGGGGGGGGGGGATCAGCAAAAGGAGAGAAAAAAAAAGAGAAGAGAGACAATGGAAAAAAAAAATAAAAATTAAATGGTAAGAGGAAGAATAATGAATGTAAATAAATAAAACCAGAATAAAAGGGCAAAAAGAAGGGAACAGACAATTAATGGGAAAAGAAAAGAACAATGAATATAAATAAAAGAAAGAGAAGAATCATGAAAGAGAGTCAAAGAAATAAGAAACAAAAAGAAAGAAATATTTTATTCAAAAAAAAAAAAAAAAGAAAAAAAAATGGAAAAGAAAAGCCGAACCAAAAACAGGGCTGAATGAAATCAACAGTTAAAAGGAAACGGCCAAAACAGAATTAAAGAAAAAAAAAAAAAAGAAGAAAGAAAAGAAAAGAACGAAAGACAGAAAGAAATATCATGGGAGAAAAAAAAAAAGGAGGAGAGGAGTAGACTGCAGGGTGTCCACCTCGCCCTAAGACATGAGCAAGGAGGGGGAGAGGGGCGAATGAGGTCATCGATGCTAAACTTACACACACACACACACACACACACACACACACACACACACACACACACACACACACACACACACACACGTACATACACACTCACGCGCGCGCACGCATGCACGCACGCATGCACGCACGCGCACACACACACACGCACGCACGCACGCACGCACACACACGCACGCACACACACACCCATACACACACACAACACGCGCGTCTTCGGGGGTAGTAAGACAGGAGTTTTGATTATTGGCGTTTGAGTTAAGGAACAAATGAAGGACAAATGGCAGGAGATACAGACAGAGAGAGAGGGGGGGGGGGGGAGGGAGGAGGGGGAGGGGGAGAGGAAAAGAGAAGCACAGAGAGGGAGACAGAGAATGAGAGAGAGAAAGAGAGACAGAGACAGAGAGAGAGCAAGTATGTCTGTGTGGGAATCGTGTACAAGAACATAGGTGTCTGCCGAAAGGCTAAAAAAGGTTTCACGGTGGGGGGGTTGGTGTTTGGGGGGGGGGGGGGGGGGGGGGGGGGAGAGAAACCCTGCCAAAATCAACGTGAAAAAAAGAGAGGGGGGGAGGGGGGAGTAACGGTGCAAAAACACACAAAAAAGAGCTTGGCGAGGAATTGATGCAGTCTCTGCGGGCGGTTGCTTTTTAACGTAAAATAAAAAAACACACACACACACACACACACACACACACACACAACAAAAACCAACAAACAAAAAACGATTAGAAAACTGTCCGGTGTTCGCCGAAACAATTACCGGTGCGTGAGCGCAGTAGCGAGCGTTAAAGTACCGCCCCAAATCCCCACCAATGACAGCGCGTTTTCTCTTGGTGGCGCACAGAGACAGAGAAGAAGAGAGGATAAGAGTGGCCCCACATGATTGGAAAAAAGCTTTCCTTGCTGACCTTTCGCCATTACAGACCACATTTATCTTGCTTGCGGGGGAGATTAAGTGGATTGTAAACGGACAGAAGTCGAGCTTGCGCGCGCATGCTGCGCGCAGCTTGCGCGCATGCATACTTGCGCGCACATGCGCACGCACGCACGCACGCACACACACACACACACACACACACACCACACACACACACACACACACAGCATGCATACACGTAAAATGCGCACACTCAGGCACAAACATATGCCATGCAGCATGCATCTTCGCACATGCACACACGCTCGCACGCATGCTTGCACGCGCGCGCGCGCACACACACACACACACACACACACACACACACACACACACACACGCAGACACACACACGCGCGCGCGCGCTGCGCGCGCACACACACACACACACACACACACACACACACACACACACACACACACACTTTAATGAAACAGAAGTTAAACTGAAATAAAACGATTGAAAAGAACGCACGTGCGCGAATTTGTGAACATTTGAGTATGCGCGCACGAATGGTTGCGTTTGCATTCCGATATTATATACATGAACATTACGCTAAATTAGACTGATCTTGTCCAGAAAAAAAAGAGGGGGGGGGGGGGGGGGGGGGTGTGAAGAAAGAATGGAGGGAGGCGGAGGAGCGGCGGGTGGAGATGTGGGGGAAGGGGAACAAGGTGTGTGTGTATGTGTGTGTGTGTGTGTGTGTGTGTGCGCGCGCGCGCGTGCGCGCGCGTGTGTGAGTGTGTGGTGTGTGTGTGTGTGTGTGTGTGTGTGTGTCTGTCTGTCTGTCTGTCTAACGAGTTGGCGGAGAGGAAAGGGGAGAAGGGGAAAAGGGCACATACGTTTTACAGGCCAGTCAAGCGAAAAAATCACTTTGCGGCTAGAAACAGATTACGACGTCCATCGACAGATGTAACGGTGTGCCGCCAAACAGGTTACGACATAGATCGACCAATCGACACAGGACAAAGAAATGCCTGTGGATTCAGACTGTGCTGGGTACAGGTTGGAGCGACATGGATCGTGGCATATTTTTCGACTTATGGACAAAGGGGGGGTGGGAGGGAGGGGGTGGGAGAAAGGGATGGTGTGGAGTCGGGACAACTGGTGTGAGAAAAGACTATGGGGATGGCCATACTTTTTTCCCCTCATAGGAAGGGGGTGGGGGTGGGAAGGTGGTGGTGGGAGAAAAGGGATGGTGAAGTCGTGACAACGCTGTGAGAAAAAAATTTGGAGATTGCCGTATTCTTAGCTCGCCCCCCCATCCCCCCCCCTCCCCAACCCTCACCTAACACGCCCCACCTGACCCTCACCCCCATCCACTCCCCCCCAACCAACACCTCACACGCCCCACCCTGACCCTCACCCCCATCCTCTCCCCCCCCCAACCCCTCACACGCCCCACCCTGACCCTCATCCCCATCTCTCCCCCCCCACACCCAACCCTCACCTCACACGCCCCACCCTGACCCTCACCCCCATCCTCCTCCCCCCCCAACCCTCACCTCCCCGCCCCCCACCCCTGACCCTCAGCACCATCCCCCCCCCCAACCCTCACCTCACACGCCCCACCCTGACCTCACCACCATCCTCCCCCCCAACCCTCACCTCACACGCCCACCCTGACCCTCAGCACCATCCTCCCCTCCCAACCCTCACCTCACACGCCCCCCCTGACCTCACCACCATCCCCCATCCAACCCACCTCACACGCCCCACCTGGACCCTCAGCCCCATCCTCCCCCCCCAACCCTCACCTCACACGCCCACCCTGACCCTCACCTCCATTCTCCCCCCCAAACCCTCACCTCACACGCCCCACCCTGACCCTCAGCACCATCCTCCCCCCCCAACCCTCACCTCACACACGCCCCACCCTGACCCTCAGCACCATCCTCCCCCCCCCAACCCTCACCTCACACGCCCCACCCTGACCCTCACCTCCATTCTCCCCCCCCCAACCCTCACCTCACACGCCCCACCCTGACCCTCACCCCCATTCTCTCCCCCCCCAACCCTCACCTCACACGCCCCCCACCCATACCCCTCAGCACCATCCCCCCCAACCCCTCACCTCACACGCCCCACCCTGACCCCTCACCCCATTTCTCTCCCCCCCCCCAACCCTCACCTCACACGCCCCACCCTGACCCTCACCCCCATCTCCCCCCCCCCCCAACCCTCACCTCACACACGCCCCACCCTGACCCTAACCCCCATTCTCTTCCCCCCCCCCCCCCAACCCTCACCTCACACGCCCCACCCTGACCCTAACCCCCATTCTCCCCCCCAACCCTCACCTCACACGCGCCCCACCCTGACCCTAACCCCCATTCTCCCCCCCCCCCCACCCTCACCTCACACGCCCCACCCCCACCCTCACCCCCATCTCCCCCCCCCAACCCTCACCTCACACGCCCCCACCCTGACCCTCACCCCCATTCTCCCCCCCCCCAACCCTCACCTCACACGCCCCACCCTGACCCTAACCCCCATTCTCCCCCCCCCCCCCCCCCCCCACCCCCAACAACCACCTCACACGCCCCACACCCTGACCCTAACCCCCATTCTCCCCCCCCAACCCTCACCTCACACGCCCCACCCTGACCCTAACCCCCATTCTCCCCCCCCCCACCCCTCACCTCACACGCCCCACCCTGACCCTCACCCCCATTCTCCCCCCCCCCCAACCCAACCTCACACGCCCCACCCTGACCCTCACCCCCATTCTCCCCCCCCCACCCTCACCTCACATCCCCCCCTGACCCTCACCCCCATCCTCTCCCCCCAACCCTCACCTCACACACCCCCCCCCCCCCGACCCTCACACCCATCCTCCCCCCCAACCTTCACCTCACATGCCCCACCCTGCCTCACCCCCATCCTCCCCCCAACCCTCACCTCACACACACCCCCCCCCCCTGACCCTCAGCACCATCCTCCCCTCCCAACCCTCACCTCACACCCCCCTCCCCCCCTGACCCTCAGCACCATCCTCCCCTCCCAACCCTCACCTCACACGCCCTCCCCCCCTGACCCTCAGCCATCCTCCCCTCCCAACCCTCACCTCTCATGCCCCACCCTGACTCTCACCCCCATCCTTCCCCCACCCTCACCTCACACGCCCCACCCTGACCCTCAGCCCCCATTCTCCCCTCAACCCTCACCTCACACGCACCCCCCCCCCCCCCCCGCCCCCCCTCCCCAAAGAAAAATGATATAAATCATTTTTGTTACCAAGAACCACGCCTTCTTAGGCTTTTACTTCTTCTCCGTCTTCTTACAATTTTCATTATCATCATCATCATCATCATCATCATCATCATCACCACTGTTACCCGATGGCCCAGTAGAAGTGGCCCTCTGGTCATCATTCGGCAAAAAAAAAAAAAAAGGTAGGAAAAAAAAGAGTTGTGTTGACCAAGATGTCCTATTATGCCTGGCTTTGTTGTCGCCCTTGCTGCCACCGCTTCTGCTGCTGTTGCTGCTGCGGCTGTTGCTGTCGCATTGTCAAAGGCAGGAAGAACTGGCTTGAAGAAATGGAAATGCTGAAAAGAAGAAGAAAAAAAATAATAATATAAAAAGGACGAGAAAAAAAAAATCGAAGGCTTTGAACTTTTTGACCTTCCATTGCACTTCCGGGACCGCTTAGCACCGGAATAGTTCACGAGGAAGGTCCGGGGGGGGGGGGGGGGGGGGGCAGGGACAGGGGGGAGATGAGGCAGGCACGGACAAAAAGAGTTAAGGGATAGGAGAGGGGGGGGGGGGGGGGGGGGGGGGGAGGGGAAAGGAAGGCAGATGTTTTTTTTTGTTTGTTTCTTTTGTTTTTTTTGTTTTGGCTGTTAATTCAACAGTTGAAAACAAAAACCCTAGTGAGAACATGGATCGGAAGCACACCAACATCATTTGCACACGACCCCATTCAAACGATTGACGCGCGGCAGACGGACGGTCGATGAAGACGGAGTGACGGGGAGATGTTGTGTGGTGTATTGAGGTAGTCAGCAATCTCTCTCTCTCTCTCTCTCTCTCTCTCTCTCTCTCTCTCTCTTCTTTTCCCACGAACGCGAGGATGAATTGAGGGAAGTTGAAAGGATAGAAGGATGGAAGAAGGTATGGGTGGAAAAGGGGGGGGGGGGGGGGGGGGGGGGGGCTCTTTTTCTCTTCTTCGGTTTTTTTTTTTTTCAGTGTTTTTGTTGTTTTTTGTTTTTTTACAGGCGGGTGTGGGTCAACTGGGGAAAGTATTGTTCTCTTTCCGTTTTGTATGTCTGTCTGTCTCTTTCTGGATGTCTGTCTGTCTTTCTGGATGTCTGTCTGTCTCTTTCTGAATGTCTGTATCTTTCTGAATGTCTGTTGTTTCTTTCTGGATGTCTGTCTGTTTCTTTATGGATGTATGTCTGTTCTTTTTCTGGATGTCTGTCTGTCTCTTTCTGGATGTCTGTATCTTTCTGAATGTCTGTCTGTTTCTTTCTGGATGTCTGTCTGTCTCTTTCTGGATGTCTGTCTGTCTCTTTCTGGATGTCTGTCTGTCTCTTTCTGGATGTCTGTTTCTTTCTGAATGTCTGTCTGTTTCTTTCTGGATGTCTGTCTGTTTCTTTCTGGATGTCTGTCTGTCTCTTTCTGGACGTCTGTCTGTCTCTTTCTGAATGTCTGTATCTTTCTGAATGTCTGTCTGTTTCTTTCTGGATGTATGTCTGTCTGTTTCTGGATGTCTGTCAGTCTGTCCTCTCGCGCTGTCTGGATGTCTGTTTGTCCGTCTCTTTCTGGATGTCTGTCTATCTCTTTCTGGATGTCTGTTTAATGTTTTGTTTTTCTGTTGGTCTGTCTGTTTGGGATTTTTGTCTGTCTGTTTGTCTATATGTATGTCTCTTTCTGAATGTCGGTCTGTCTGTCTTCACGGCTGTTGGCTAGCGCAGGATCTTCTAAAAGTGTCTGCAGTATTTCCACACCTGTTTGCACAAGGCCGTTTGGGTTGGGGTGTACAGGGTTGTCTGTAGACTGATTTGTAGAATTTTCTGTAGGTTTCCAGAGTCAGTACATGCAGGGTTGTCTGTAAGGTCAGTATCTACAGGGTTGTGGGAAGGGTCAGTGTTCACAGAGTTATCGTTAGGGTCATTGCCAACAGGATTGTTTGTAAGGTCTACAGGATTCTCTGTAGGGTCAGTCTCTACAGGATTCTCTGTAGGGTCAGTGTCTACAGGATTATCTGTAGGGTCAGTGTCTACGGAGTTGTTTGTAGGGTTAGTGGCCACAGGATTGTTTGTAAGGTCAGTGGCTACAGGGTTATTTGTAAGGATTGGTCAGTGGCTACAGGGTTGTCTGTAAGGTCAGTATCTACAGGGTTGTCTGTATGGTCAGTATCTACAGGGCTGTCTGTATGGTCAGTATCTACGGGGCTGTCTGTAAGGTCAGTATCTACAGGGCTGTCTGTAGGGTCACTATCTACAGGGCTGTCTGTAGGGTCGGTATCTACAGGGTTGTCTGAAGGGTCAGTATCTACAGGGCTGTCTGTAGGGTCAGTATCTACAGGGTTGTCTGTAGAGTCAGTATCTACAGGGCTGTCTGTAGGGGTCGAAGGGTCAGTATCAGGGGTGTCTCTGAAGGGTCAGTATCTACAGGGCTGTCTGTAGGGTCAGTATCTACAGGGCTGTCTGTAGGGTCAGTATCTACAGGGTTGTCTGTAGGGTCAGTATCTACAGGGTTGTCTGAAGGGTCAGTATCTACAGGGTTGTCTGTAGGGTTGGTATCTACAGGGCTGTCTGTAGGGTCAGTATCTACAGGGCTGTCTGTAGGGTCAGTATCTACAGGGTTGTCTGAAGGGTCAGTATCTACAGGGTTGTCTGTAGGGTCAGTATCTACAGGGCTGTCTGTACGGTCAGTATCAGTTTGCTGTAGGGTCAGGGTTACAGGTTTTGTAGGGTCAGCATCTACAGGGCTGTCTGTAGATTCCGCATCTGCATGGTTGTCTGTAGGGTCAATATCTACAGGGTGGTGTATACGGTCATTGTCTTCAGGGTAGTAACCGCGAGCATCCTCAACTCCTGAACTACTAATTTTATCTCTCTGTAAACACTCTGAAACCCGACGGTCGCAACATAGTTTTCGTTTGCGTTCCAGGCCATGTCGATACTCGAGGCAAAGAGATGGCTCGTCGTCAGCTTGCCCAGAATACCAGAAAGAAAAGAATGGGCAGAGTTGCTGTCCCTCACACACCGATCATCAAACCGAAAGACTCCGACTCACGTCAGAGACCTCTCGCAGAGAGTTGGTGACACAGGCAGACGGACAACGAATTCTGTCCAATCCGTCTAAACCCTTAAGTTGTAAAGAAAAATTGTTAGTGACTCCGCCCTGCCATGTGATGTAGCACAACTCACTGTAAAACATGTGCTCACAGAGTGCTGGGACTTTACGTGAGATGTCACAGACGAGCAATTTACCGTGATTCTATGAACAACCATGTGAAGAGATGTTCCACCAAAGAGTTGTTTTTGTTTTGTTGTTGTTGTTGTTGTTTTCTTTTCTTTTCTTTTCTTTTCTTTTAAAGAGATTTTTTAACGTTGGATTCGATATTTTTTATGAGGAAAGATTTTAAAGCAGATTTTTTGCATTTTCTTTAACAACTGTGTAAGTAATGGACTTTGACGTGGTGACAGCCCTAATATGTTCTCCCCCCCCCCACCCCCCCCCCCCACCCCTCTTCCATCCTTCCCGGATCCCAACCCCATCCCCCATACCCCGCTTCCCCCGTGGCTGACTGGTCTAGAAAACATGATATGATGGAATAACCAAGAAGCTGAAGATTCAACAACAAAATCTGAAATCATATTGTCTGGAATGATTGGCCGTAGATAATAAGGCGCTAATGAATGAGCTCGCTGACCAACATCACACACACACACACAACACACACACACACACACACACACACACACACACACACACACACACAGAGAGAGAGAGAGAGAGAGAGCTAGAGAGAGAGAGAGAGAGAGAGAGAGCTAAGAGGGGTCTCCTAAAGTTAGAAAAAAAAAGTCAGGCATCTATCCTCTCACCCTCCTCCTTCTTTCTCCCCCACCCCACCCCCTAACCCCCCCCCCCCCCGTTTTCCATACCTACCCTCCATTCCCTCTGCCTCCCGCCTTCCCTCTCTCTCTCTACCCCTTACCCACTCACCCCCAACCCCCATATCCCACTAGAACACATACGCCGGGTTTTTTCCCCAAAGTCTGGCGTTGGCAGAGAACTGTGTGCGACAAAACGGATCGATCTGACCAGTTCAAAGAGAGAGGACAACAACATGGCCCGCCTCCATGCTTCCGTCACGGCCAGAATAGCGTCATTTTGCGCACCAATCACAGAACGGTGCTCCGTATGGTGCGTGGGGGAGAATCCAACAACAGCAAAGAAAAACAAACAAACAAAAACAGACAACGGCGGCACCTTGGTGGTACAAAAGATACCTTTCCTGACCTGTAGTGCTTACGGAGTACACAAATCGTTTTGTGCACCGAAAATGGAGGTGCGAGTTTTTGGATAGAAAGAAACTTCGTCGTAGACTAGGTTGTCTCAGCAAAATCTTAAAAAACTGTTTAAAATCACTCCACCAAGCAACAACGGACAAAAGAATCACAAGAACAAAAGACGGCGCGTTTCGACATCTTAGGTCTTCTTTAAACAAGATAAACAACACTCAGGACAACGAAAATGAGGAACGAGCAATGACTTTTCTTCTCAACTTTGGTGCAAGACGACAAGGGTGCCGCCGTTTTTGTTGCCGTTGTTGTTGTTGTTGTTGTTGTTCTTCTTCTTCTTCTTCTTCTTCTTCTTCTTCTTTCTCTTCCCATGCCCCATGCGTATGCGTAATACCGTTCTGTGATTGGTGCGCGAAATTACCTGCATTTTTTACTGCGCCCGTCTTGCGCCGAATGTGACAAGATAAGGATTGCTCGTTCTACATTTTCGTTGTCCTGAGTGTTCTTTATCTTGCCTGGAGAAGACTTATAGGTCGAAACGCGTCGTGTTTTGTCTCGGCGATTTGTTTCTCTTCGTGTTGTTTGGCGGAGTTGTTACAAATACTTTTGAAGATGTGTTTAGATTCCCGCCCGCAGTCGCCTCACTTTGCGACTACCCTTCATTTCCATCGCTGTCTCTTTTCCTTTTATCTTTTTTATTGTCTGAATTCTGTAAGCTGTTTTGCGATTGGTAACAACGTGCAGCGTGTTACACCTGCTGGAGTCCTGTCAGAGATTGCTCACATCAAGTCGGTGATGGTGAGAACAGGGAATGGGGGGATGGACAGCGCAGGGAAGGAGGGATAGGGAAGGGAGAGGGGGAGGAGGAGGGAGAATCGATGCAGAGAGGGATGGATAGAAGAGGAGTGGGGCTGAGATTTTTTTTTTTTTTTTTTTGGGGGGGGGGTGGGGGGTGGGTGGGGGTGGCAGGGGGGGGGGTAATATTGATAGTGTAAGGATGATTTTTCCCAGTATGGTATTCTCTCCTTTTCTCTTTCTGTCATCGAAAACTC
>JADBJO010000832.1:262500-280000 GCA_016801955.1 Conus betulinus | reverse complement strand
TCTCTCTCTCTCTCCTCTCGTCCTCTCTCTCTCTTCTCTCTCTCTCTCTCTCTCTCTCTCTCTCTCTCTCTCTCTTGTTTTTTGTTGTTGTTTTTTTGTTGTTGTAAATGTGTCAGTTTTGTAATAGCACAAATAATCGATCCATGTCTGTCTTTTTTTAATCTTCAGTTTGTTTACTTTCTTGTCAATGATTTAATTATCAACGTTTCACTTAAACGTGTTCACTATTTACAGTCCAGTGTGTTTCATTATATTCTTCAAGCACCAAAGAGGCAAAAGAGGGTTTAGCTTCATGAACCTTGACGCTTACCGTTTATTGGTCTTAAGCGAAGCAAGCCCATGGAATTTTGTTTGATGGCCTTTCACACACAAGTCATAGTTGATTGTTAACATTGAAATACAAACATTTATTACCAATTCCATATGACCATTATTTTTACATTAAAGAAGAGAGAAAAAAAAAAGGGAGATGGCATTATATAACATAGAGGGTTTGGTGGGGAGAGAGAGAGAGAGAGAGAAGAGAGAGAGAGAGAGAGAGAGAGAGAGAGAGAGAATGTTTTATTCAGATGTAAAAACCATTGCCTTATTCACGTAGGAGCACTCCTATAAACAAAACACAACCAGGGTTTTTGGCAAAATTCACAATGAATGAGTAAACAGTTATAACGAAAAAGTACACGGAGCCTCATAAACGTGTTAAGCACAAAAACAACAAGCACTTTGTTGTGTGCTTCATATACGAGGGAGAGAGGGGAGGGAGGAAGGGAGGGAGGAGACAGAGATAACAGTAACGATAATGTATTCAAGAAAAGGCCACAGCCCCGTTTGAAGGGGATGAGTAATAAAGAGCATAATTAAACAAGGTATTTCAATCTCAGAAATATAACATTTTCAACATGTGCATTTATTTAGGTCAAATTACTCCTCCTTTTAATGACATTTACAGATATAAGGCAAGATTCCTTATAACATTATCCTTTTTTTTACGATAGAAGACAGACTAACTTGAAAACGTGATGGACGCAAAGGAAGGATCTGTACAATTGAAACCATGAAGAAAGAGAGAAAGAGGGGGGATAGAAAGAAAGAAAAGAAAGAGACAGACAGACAAACAGACAGAGATGTAGAGACAGAGAAAGAAACAGAGGGAGAGAGAGAGAGAGAGGGAGAGAGAGACAGACAGACAAAAGACAGAGAGAAGGAGGGAATAAGAGAAAGAGAGACAGGCAGAAGCAGAAACAGAGAGAAAAGAGAGACAGACACAGACACAGATGGAACAACAGAAACGCATTGTTTCTATTGAAAAGCGTCCAGATGTCTTCTCTCACAGCTATGGGAATAACTCACACAGACAGACAGACAGACAGACAGACACCGACCAGGGCACACACGAGGAGGAATCGTCCCTAAGCCAGAAGGAAAAGAACAAGACATCAATTAGCCAGGCAGGCAGGGTCCCTTCGCCGTTCTATCAGTTACCACCGAGCTCTTCAAAGACGCACTAATGAACGCAGCAAGGTACAAGGAAACTCCCCTCCTTTTTCCCCTCCCCCCTCCCACATCCCCCTCTCCCATTAGCATGATTCCAGACCCTTCCCCTCCGCTCCCTTCCTCTCCCTGCCCTGTGGTTGGGTGATTAGCGCTGAGGTCAAGCTTTCTCTTGATATCCCCCGGATCCTGAGAAGAAACTGGACGACGGTCACATCGATCCGTCACGGGTTGTACGTGCAGCGAGTTTCTCTGGCTGTCCAGCCCTTGAAGAGTTTGTCTCCGCGTTTTGTGCGTCGTTCGTGGCTTGCGTTGTGACGTCAGAGTTTTTGTGTGTGTGCAGTTCACAGGTGACATGAAGTGGGTGAAGGGACGAAATGGTTATTGTGGAACCCCATCCCCCCCCCCCCCCCCCCCCCCCCCCCCCACAACACACACACACACACACACCTCCCTTCCTCATATTTTTCCTTTCTACCCCCGTGGTAAAGATTCTTGATTAATGGAACTGTACCCGAGTAATGTGCATGGATAAGCCGTCGCAGTGACGTATGATCATGGACGTTGTAGCAATTTGATAGTAGGCGTGTCATTGCCCTGCTTATTGAGCTAATTTTGTTCATGTCCGTGTGGCATTTACAAGAGAGATATTCGCCTTTACTAAACAGCGCCGTGTCATACAGGTTTGAGTTTATAGGTTCTATTATTACAATGATATTAACTCCATATCAAGCTTTCAGGTTTTCTCTTCTGAACATGCGGCGCTGGTTGAACACTATAAATTTGGATCTTGATATCCGGGTTTGTTTTGCCTCGTAGCGCAGATAATGAAGTTATTGAGTAGAATGTTTCCATAAATGATCCATATGGAGAGATGAAGCTGAATAGAATCTCATTAGACGTGTCTGTATGGTGTGCTCTGAGATCAAAGTTGCGTCTAGTTCACATATTAGGCAGTTGTGTCTTGTGATGACATGTCTTCAAAGACACACAGAAACAAAGACCGTCTATGTGATGTGCATGTCTTCAAAGACACAGAGGAACAAATACCGAAACAGTCCGACAAGACGTACAGACAAAGGGAAAGGGATATTGTCACAAGCCAGAAGGAAATGATCGGTATATCAGGGAACAGTACGTGCAGACATGTTCAGTCGTGACCATCAAAGAAGCAGAGTGGTCCATGTAATGGCACTAATTAGGGTGAACGCACTTCATCAAACAGAAGATTCATTCATCCCTAAGCAGAGGGGGTTGTAATTCCATCCTGGCTCGTTTTCTATCTTCTCGCCTTTGTCGGGGTCCTCGTTTACCGCGTTGGTAGCTAACCACTTCCTGGCGAGAGAACTGTTCAGTTGGCTGGCTGCCCTCACAGGTTACTATGTACGTTGTCTTCTTCTTGTCTGCTGTTCTGCAAGGGAGGCCTACCATCTGCACGCAGCTTCTACCTCGACGTGAACCGCCTCGTGTGCGCTTCAAAGATGACAATTTGACACTGGCGGAATGTGGAGGACGGACGGCCAACCCCGTACACAGCTGGCAGACACAGAGCCGGTCAGATCGCCAGGAAGTGCTGACTGCCTTCAGTGTTGGCAGTGGGACTCCAACCAGCAAAAAACGCGAAGGTGCTAATCCTGTCCCATCCTCATCTTTGTTACCGCTGAGCCACTTCAAAGACTCGATAATGAAGACAGCGGGATGGAGAGACAATCCTCCTTCCTGTCCTTCCCTCCCTCCCACATTGCCCTCCCGTGGCCAGATCCCCTGCCGATTGGTCAGGCAATTAGTGCTGAGGTCAAGCTCCCTTTGATATTCCTGGAACTTGAGAGAAAGCAGAGAGTGCCGCATCGATCCATCATGGATTCGGCGTGCAGATATTGTCTTCAGCCATTGGGGGGGGGGGGGGGGGGGGGGATTTCCACGGCTTAATCCACAAATCAAAAGGTTTTTGCTCTGTCTGGAACGGAGAAATAAAATGAGGGCTGAATGTAATTGGGAAGGATTTCCTTTTTCAACTTTTCACTCTTAAAGGCGTCACTAATCTTCTTTGTGTTGGAGATTGGGTGGATTTTGATTGCAGAGAAGCTGAATCAAGGACGAGTCTGTTTAAACTTTGTTTTTTTTGTCTGTCTCGTTTAAACTTTGTTTTTCGTCTGTCTCTTTCATTTTTTTATGATAAGCATATGTGTGGTGTGAGCTTTTCTTCAGCTGTCTCTTTTGTGTAATAGATATGTTGGTTGGGCTTCCCGATTCGCCGTATTCAGTAAACTCCCTTATGATTGGTATTCGGTGTAACGTTAATTCCATGTCGTGTGAGCTGTGTACCAGTGGAGACTTTCGGTGTCTAGTGGTTGTGTAGTGCTCGTAGTTCGTGTTGTGATGTCAAAGATTTGTGTGCTTTCCAAAATGTTGATATCTGAGCGTTTAATCTGAGCCTTGTCATTCTACATTGTTCATTATTAAGTTCAGTTCTCCTGCTACTGTTGAAATTGTTTGACCTGTACACACCTGTGGAATCTGATGGGGATCTAACATGGATTTTGCTTGGGTTCCCGGTCTTGTGGGCATTCGAAGGACTGAAGGGGTTTGATCAACGTGCCAAGAATATCACAAAGAAAGAGTTGAGCAGGTTGTCTATCCCCCACACTGATCTGAAACCCAAAGCTCGGGCTTTGGTCAAGGACTTCTATCAAGAGGAATGGAACTCGCAGACGGATAACAAACTCTTCCAAATACGTCCAAACCCGGAGTTTTTGCAATGTGCCACAAGTATCCTAAAGAAAAAAACGTCTTGCTCCGTTTGTACACAAACCACTCCTTTTACATCCCACTTGTATCTTACTTCTAGGTGCACACGAACCACTCCTTTTACACCCACTTGTATCTTACTTCTAGGTGCACACGAACCACTCCTTTACACCCACTTGTATCTTACTTCTAGGTGCACACAACCACTCCTTTTACACCCACTTGTGTCTTACTTCTAGGTGCACACAAACCACTCCTTTTACACCACTTGTATCTTACTTCTAGGTGCACACAAACCACTCCTTTTACACCCACTTGTATGTTACTTCTAGTGCACACAAACCACTCCTTTTACACCCACTTGTATCTTTAAATGACAGTGAAGTTCTAGGTGCACACAAACCACTCCTTTTACACCCACTTGTATCTTTTAAATGACAGTGAAGTTCTAGGTGCACACAAACACTCCTTTTACACCCTCTTGTATCTTTTAAATGACAATGGAGTTCTAGGTGCACACAAACCACTCCCTTTTACACCCGCTTGTATCTTTCAAATGACAATGAAGTTCTAGGTGCACACAAACCACTCCTTTTACACCCACTTGTATCTTTTAAGTGACAATGAAGTTCTAGGTGCACTCAAACCACTCCTTTTACACCCACTTGTATCTTACTTCTAGGTGCACACAGACCACTCCTTTTACACCAACTTGTATCTTTTGAATGACAATGATGTTCTAGGTGCATTCCATGCGATGTACCAATTCACAATAAAAAAATTCTCTTGTAGAGTGTTAGGACTGACTTAGCGTAACACATAATTCACAGCTGACTCCATGAAAATCCTATTCAGAGTTGTCCCACCTCATGTATGTGATTGTTCTGTTAGTTCATTAAAGAAGAAAACAATTTTCATCTGAATGTAACAAAGATAGTAATTGCTCGCTCTTCATTCTCGTTGTCCTGAGTGTTGTTTGTTGTGCCTGAAGAAGACCTAAGAGGTCGAAACGCGTCGTGTTTTGTCTCATGATTCGTTCGTCCATGTTATTTGGCGGAGTTATTTCAAAAACGTTTAAAGATTTGTATAGATATCTGCCTGCAGTCGTCTCACTTTTGCAACCAACTGTTTTTCCATCTGACCTAAGATTTTACTTTAGCAATATTTCGAGCATCCAGTGTCCAGGCAAAGCCAGCAATGAGCAATGGGGACAAAGGGCGGGGACAGGGGTCAGTGACTACACACAGATCTTAAGGAGGCACTGGGGCTGGATAAGACACATTCCCAGGTACCTAGCATCCAACACCACCCGTCAGACCCTGACCCAGAACCCCGCCGGGGGGGGGGGGGGGGGGGGGGGGGGGGGGGGGAGGTTGGAGAGAAAAGAGAGGACAACCCAGAAACGGTTGTAGAAGAGGAACTGAGGCAGAGACGAAGAGGAAGGGAGCCAACAGTGAAATCAGAATGAGTCGCTGTGGAACCTCAGTGACCCAGGTGTGGCCTGCGGAAAGGCTGGTCGTTGATGAAGTTGTCTACGACAGTTCTCCAGACACAGCAGTGCCGGGTGATCAGATTAACTCACTCCAGACACGGCGCTTGAAGGATGATTATTAGATTGATTCCCCGTCAAGGCACGGCACTGAGGAGGTTATTTGATTAAAGTCACGGGAGACACGCTGTGGAGCCGGGGGGGGGGGGGGGGGGGGGGGGGGGGGGTGGGGGGTGGGGCATGGGGGGGGGGGGGGTGGGGGGTTTTAATTGGTTCTTTCACACACATGTTGTTGAGCCGTTATTGACGTGGCTTACTCAAGGCACGCGTGATTTGGACTGGTTCAACACACATTCACGCATCTCTTGACTTGCTGGTTCACGTATTCACGTATCTCTTAACTTGCTGGTTCACACAGTCACGCATCTCTTGGCTTGCTGGTTCATGCAGTCACGTATTCTTTAACATACTGGTTCATACAGTCAAGTATTCTTTAACTTGCTGGTTCACACAGTCACGTATCCCTTAATTTGCTGGCTCATGCAGTCACGTGTCTCTTAACTTCCTGGTTCACGCAGTCACGTATCTCTTAATTTGCTGCTTCACCCGGTCACGTATCCCTTAATTTGCTGGTTTACTTATTCACGTATCTCTTATCAACCTCTGATTCACACAGTTTGCTGGTTTACTTATTCACGTATCTCTTATCAACTGCTGGTTTCACACAGTTTGCTGGTTTACTTATTCACGTATCTCTTATCAACCTGCTGGTTCACACAGTTTGCTGGTTTACTTATTCACGTATCTCTTATCAACCTGATGGTTCACACAGTCACGTATCTCTTAACTTCCTGGTTCACACAGTCACGTATCTTAACTTCCTGGTTCACACAGTCACGTATCTCTTAACTGCTGGTTCACACAATCACGTGCCTCTTAACCTCCTGGTTCCCACACAGTCACGTATCCCTTAAGTTCCTGGTTCACACAATCACATAGCTCTTACCTTGCTGCTTGACACGGTCACGTATCTCTCTTAACTCGCTGGTTCACAGAGTCACTTATCTCTTCACTTGCTGGTTCACAGGGTCACGTATCTCTTTACTGCAGGTTCACACATTCACGTATCCCTTAATTTGCTGGTTCACGCCTTCACGCATCTCTTAATGTGCATCGTTTGAATGTAACCACCGACATTCCAAACCTGACTGTGATCAGCAGCGTAATAGAGGGAATGTGTCCACCGATAGAAAGAAAGAATTGCATAGTGTCACCCGTTCCAGAGACCAAAACTCCATGCCCCGTACAATCTACACCATACATATATCCATAAAAAGATGATGTATTGTTACATAGAGGTACATACGCACACGCACATACACACATAATATCTCTCTCTCTCTCTCTCTCTCTCTCTCTCTCTCCTCTCTCTCTCTCTCTCCAAATTATACCAGACCATCAGAATTTAGGTTAGTGCTGTCTCTCTCTCTCTCTCTCCGTCTCTCTCCTCTCTCTCCTCTCTCTCTCTCTCCTCTCTCCTGTCTCTCTCTCTGCTTGCCTCTCTCTGATGTGTCTCTCTCTGTCTTTCTTTCTGTCTCTGTCTCTGTCGCTCTCTCTCTTCTCTCTCTCTCTCTCTTCTCTCTCATCTCTCTCTCTCTCTCTCTGTGTGTGTGTGTGTGTGTGTGTGTGTGTGTGTGTGGTGTGTGTGTGTGTGTGGTTGTGTGTTCTCTTTGCATGCTTACATGCTCAATCCTTCTACTTACTTATCTACTTGCTGACTTCTTCTTCCATCGTACTATCCTTATTTACTTCCTTATTTACTTAACTCCCTAAGCAGGGGGAGGAGGGGGGGTTGGGCAAGAAGTTCGACGTACGTTATACGCTTTCATCGTGTTCCAAGAGTCAGGCAGTTTGAAGTCCAATTTCCAGTCCACCGTTTATTTCTCCTTCAGTTCCTTCAGCGACCAGTGTTCTGGTAACAGGGATTCGAACCCCGCGGTCCTCGAACACCCCCCCCCCCCTCCCTCCCCCTCCCTCCCGCCCCCCCCCCCCCCCCCCCCCCCCCCCCCCCCCCCCCCCGAAAAGAAAAACAAAAGAAAAAAAAAGTGAAACGATTGTTGGGGTTTTTCTTTTGATCAAACATTAGTTCAGTATCACGAGCTGGTTCAAATTTTGATGTCAGTAGGACTCAAAACGCTTACATGGATTATATATAGTGATTTGGTGTACAATGCTAATTGTGTGTTGGATACACACAGGGGTGATGGATGCTGCTAATGATTATCTCCTTCTCCCATTCAGTTACGCTTTCTCTCTCCTATTCTGCTCCCCACCCACCCCCAGTTACACACCCCTCCCTTTTTCTCCCTCGTATCATTCCCTCCTTCCACATTGTCCCAACGCCCCCCCACCCCACCCCCCACACGCACACATACACACACACCACCACCCTACACACACACACACACACACACACACACACCACACACACCCACACACACACACACACACACACACACCACTCACACTCACACACACACTCAACACGCCTCCTAATCCTCCTGTTTGCAGGAGAGTCAAATCTCCGAGGGAATTCTCTATCAATCAGAGATCATTAGTCCTGTTGATGCAGGGTGGATGGAGAAGGGGATTGAGAGGAGGGGTGTGTGTGTGTGTGTGTGTGTCAGAACGGTATTGAAACAAAGTTACCCTACTTGTTTATTACTTGCTGTTTACTGTTCCCTTCCTCATTTGGGATTTCATGTAATGCCAGTTAAACCGAGTTTCCTGTACGTTTCTCTCAGTCTGTCTGTCTGTCTGTCTGTCTGTCTGTCTGTCTCTGTCTGTCTCTCTCTCTCTCTCTCTCTCTCTCTCTCTGTGTGTTGTGTGTGTGTGTGTTGTGTGTGTGTGTGTGTGTGTGGTGTGTGTCCCGTGAGTTCGTTTGACTATTTTCAAGATCAAAAAGTGCCTCTCTCTCTCTCTCTCGGTCTCTCTCTCTCTCTCTCTCCTCTCTCCTCGCTCTCTCTCTCTCTCTCTCTCTCTCTCTCTCTCTCTCTCTCTCTCTCTCTCTCTCTCTCTCTCTCTCTCTCTCTCTCGCTCTCTCTCCACTACATACCCAGGCTTATACCACGATCACTTCTGGAAAAATCTCTTTACTTCCACGCTAGGAAATTTGCAGAGCGAATGGCGCAATGGCGGCAGATGAATAAGAGATATTTATGAGATCATTGATTGTGTTAGTGTAATAAGAAGTGAATGCGTTCGGGAAATCGGATTCGGACGTGACACAGATTCGGAGCTTTGGTGACACAGATTTCGTCGTGATTTGGCCGTGGATTTGTCAGTGACTGCTTCTGGGACTTTCGTCCGTTTGTGTCTGTTCATTCTCTGGAGCTCTCTCTCTCTGGATGACTGCAATGTCATTTTGACTGTCCAGTCTGTCTTCTGTCTCTGTCTCTCCTCTCTCTCCTCTCTCTCTCTCTCTCTCTCCTCCCCCTCTCTCCCTCTCCTCTCCCTCTCTCTCTCTCACTCATCTCTCTACACTCTCTCGTCTCTCCCTCTCTCTCTCCCCTCCTCTCTCCAAATCTCTCTCTCTCCTCCCCAATACCAGACCATCAGAATTTAGGTTGGTGCTTCTCTGTCTCTCTCTCCGTCTCTCTCTCCACTCTCTCCTCTCTCCTCTTTTCTTCTTTCTCTTTCTCATCTCTCTCTCTCTCGCTCTCTCGCTCTTTTGCCTCTCTCTCTATGTGTCCCTATCTCTTTTCTGTCTCTGGTCGCTCTGTCTCCCCACACCCCCCCCCCCCCCCCCCCTCTCTCTCTCTCTCTCTGTATGTGTGTGTCTGTCTGTCCTGTCTGTCTCTTTCCCCTCTCTCTCCTTACTCATACTCTGTCTCTCTTTTTCTGTCTCTGTCTCTGTCTCTCTCTCTCTCTCTCTCTCTCTCGATCTCTCTGTCTGTCTTACTCACTTTCACTCTCTCAATCCCTCTTCACATCACCTTTTCACTCTCGTTTTTCTCTCTCTCTCTCCTCTCTCTCTCTGTGTGTGTGTGTGTGTGTGTGTGTGTGTGTGTGTGTGTTGGTGTGTGTGTGGCGTGCCAGTCTTGTTAGAGGTGTGGGGGGGGGGGGCTGTAGTGACGCAGTGGAACCCATAGTCTGTCCTGTGAGGATACCAATCATCCCGCGGTTTCCTGCAAGGCCATGGATCGGCTTCCAGACTAGTATAAAAACAAAAATCACATCACTGCGCTCCCGCCTCCCCCGCCCCTCTCCCTTTTTTTTTTTTTTGTCCCCAGGCTGTCTATCACCTCTTCCGCCCCACTCCATCACCCTCCCCCCCTCATTCGGACTTTCTACAGCTCTCAACCGCGCTCTTTCCTCTCCCCCCCTCTCTCTTCTCTCCCCCCCCCTCTCTCTCTCTCTCTTCCTCCCACTCTCTCTCTGTCCCTCTCTCTTTCTCTCTGTCTCTCTGTGGCCTTCTCTCTGTTCTCTCTCTGGTGTCTGTCTCTGTCTCTCTCTCCCACCCTCCCTTCTTCTGTGTGTGTGTGAGAGTAAGAGAGAGGAGAGCGTGTGTGCTGGCGTACGTGCGCGCGCGCGTGTGTTTGAGTGTGTGTTGTAAATGTGTGTCTCTGTCTCGGTCGCTATTTCCTACCTTCGCACTATCTTCGACTCTCATCCGGACTTCTCCTCCCCCCCCACCCCTCTCTCTCTCTCTCTCGCTTCTCTCTCTCTCTCTCTCTCTCTCTCTCTCTCTTCTTTCTTTCTCTCTCTATCCTCTGTCTGTCTGTCTCTCTCTCTCTCTCTCTCTCTCTCTCTCTCTCTCTCTCTCATCTCTCTCTCTCTCATCTCTCTCTCTCTCTCTCTCTCCCCTCCCTCTCCTTCTTGATTTATTGTTTAATTTCTTGTTTTCCCCCCTAAAGAGCATTGCGAATTATATTGACTGCATTACTGGCCTGAATAAATAAGATTTTGGTTCCGTTTTCTTTTTCATTTTTTGTTTTCTCCCAAGACTAATAGTCATTGCCTAAAAGCTTTATCCTTGACTAAGAGAGGTGGATGTACGCGCGCGCGCGTTGGCGGCCGCCTCTTGTGTGTGTGTGTGTGTGTGTGTGTGTGTGTGTGTGTGTGTGTGTGTGTCTGTGTGTGTGTCTGTGTGTTTGTCTCTCTGTCTGTCTGTCTCTATATGTCTATCTATGTCTGTCTGTCTGTCTCCCTCGCTCTCTCTCTGTCTCTCTGTTCTCTCTCTCTCTCTCTCTCTCTCTCTCTCTCTCTCTCTGGGCGCGCGCGCGCGCGCGCGCGCGCGTGTGTGTGTGTGTGTGTGTGTGTGTGTGTGTGTGTGTGTGTATGTGCGTGTGTTTGTGTGTGCGTGCGTGCATGTGTGTGTGTGTGTGTGTGTGTGTGTGTGTGTGTGTGTGTGTGCGTGTGTTTCGCTGCCCCCACACATCCCTATGCCTCTTACTGATTTATTTAAACGGTGTGACTAACTCAATAAATCGCCACGGAGTGAGGGCAGGAAGGAGTGAGGGGGGGGGGGGGGTGAAGGGCGGGAAGTTAGAGGGAGAGAGAAGGAAGGGTAGGCAAGGGAGGGACGGAAGGAGGGGGAAGGGGCTTTGGAATTGAATATGTGTGTTGCAGAGAGAGAGTGGGGGGGGGCGGGGTTAAGGGGAGGGAGGGGCGAAGGCTGTGGCTGCAACGTGCCAAACTGACCAAAAGAGCCGTACATGGATCGACTGATTCTATTTGCCCAGGCGTCGAGGAAGGGAGTCTTGGGTTCTTGCATTTGATCTCCTGGAACTGTTCCAGTGTGTAAAAGACAGATTCGATTATTATGGAATCGGCATGTGAGTCACGGTAGCTGCAGCATTAAAGAATATCAAAATACCCCCCCCCCCCCCCCCCAAAAAAAAAAAAAAAAAAAAAAAAAAAGGAAGAAAAAAGCACCCATTGGATAGACAGGAGAGCGGGAAAGGGACAAAGAAGGAAGTGACGTATGCGCTATAGGAAGTGTGACAGGCCGGACGCTTACGGTAAGATGGCGGACCGATATATATATTGGTTTAGGATGTGTATTTGGGGTGGGTTGGTTGGTTTGGTTTGTTTAGTGCGGTAGTTTGATAGAAAGACGTGTTTTCACAGTGAGGGATGATCTTACAATGTAGACATTGGATCCGGACAAGCTGAATCGCCTATATATATATATATATATATATATATATATATATATATATATATATATCAATATATATATATATATGCCAAGTTTCAAATTCAAATCTTTGCCAAGTCATTACTATAATGATGGAAGAATTGTTAACCTGCACTTGTTTTCCCCCACTACTTAATTGTTCAGCATTATATATATATATATATATAAATATATATATATATATATATATATATATATTAGAGATATATTATATATATTACCATTGAGACTCAAGACTCCGCTGGCATCGGACCTCACCCCCTCCACCTCTACTCCCAACACACATACGGCAATGTGGGCACTTTCATACTGTGTGTGTGTGTGTGTGTGTGTGTGTGTGTGTGTGTGTGTGTGCCAGACAGACAGACAGAGAGAGAGGGAGTAAATCTGTAGGATATTATGATCTAGTCTGGCTGAGGGAATTCTTATCTTATTTATTTTGATTCCTCAATCAATCTGTTGAAGGAAAATTACTGTGTGTAATTCCGGCGACGACAAAAAAAAAGGAAGGAAGAAATGATTGTTACTTTCTTTGTCAGAAGACTTTTCAGATAATGACAATTGGATGTGATACTGTTAAATGCCTTTCTTTTAGCGCGTGTATGTATGTGCATGTCTCTATGTGTGTGTGTGTGTGTGTGTGTGTGTGTGTGTGTGTGTGTGTGTGTGTGTGTTGCGCGCGCGTGCGCGCTTGCATGCGTGCGTGCACACAGGTATTCGTGCTACCTGTAAATATACAGAGAGACAGCCTAAACAGAAAAAAAAGGACAAGAGATGGTGCACAAATACAAATGCGACGAGAAGTGATATTACACCAGAGACAGACAACAGGAAGTTACAGACAAGTAGATGGAAGGTAAGGTAAGGTAAGGTAAGGTAAGGTAAGGTAAGGTAATGTTGCTGGTAGTCCAGCCGACCGCAAAGGGCCACATCAGGGCTGTCACCGCGTTGAAGTCAACTCACTAGTCATTCATTCACAAAACCCTTTGGAATATATCTTCTAAAAAATTCACTCGAAATTCTGTTTAAAAATCTTTCCGCTGTAAAATCTCAGAACAGATGCAAAAATGTTAATCTCCCTCAGAAATTCAAAGATCAGATCAGGCGGAACATCTGAGGACAAGATTTTCATGGAGTCTCACGTAAAATGTTTGTGTCTCACGTCATGCAAGTCCCAACACTCTAAAAGAGTATGTTTCATGGAAACGAAGACGGAGACAGCTTCTTTTAGGGACCACAAAGGACTAAGGACATTGACGCAGAGGTATAGTAAGGGGGACGAAAAGAAAAGAAGAAGAAAAGAGACCCTGACCACGATAGGGACAACGGGCAGTTTGGGACACCAGAGCGGAGAGGACTCAGGTGGACACTGGTCAGACAGGGACAACGATATGTTAAGGACATCACAGGGAAGTGGTTGGGTGGGTCACACAGACAGCTTAAAGACATGTTGAACTATAGGGACACGTTGACGAGTTAAGGACAGGCGGGGCAAGAGAATCTCATCTGTCCTCCGTTCACCCCCTAGGGATTGAAAAAGTTGACGGGAAATGAGAGTTTGGGCCGCTCCGAAATGACACTGGGGACACCTTCCTTTCTGTCGCTCATGTTTGCATGCCCACCCCCTCCCTCCGCTTCTCTGTCTGTCTGTCTGTCTGTTTCTCTCTTTCCCTCCCTCCCTCCCTCCCTCCCTCTCTCTCTCTCTCTCTCTCTCTCTCTCTCTCTCTCTCTCTCAAGTGATCATTCGCTGACGTTGAAGATAAAATAGTTCCACTGGCAAGTTGTATAGGTTCACACCCGCTCCTTCCTCCCCCCCCCCCCCACACACACCCCTCTCTCTCTCTCTCTCTCTCTCTCTCTATATATATATATATATATGTGTGTGTGTGTGTGTGTGTGTGTGTGTGTGTGTGTGTGTGTGTGGTGTGTGTGTACTTCCACCTCCCGCATCCAGCTCTCTACTGTCTTTTCTCCACCCATCACTCTTCCTACAAGTTCTCATCAGTTTCTCTGTCTCTGTCTCTCTCCCTCTCTCCGCCTGTCTGTCTGTCTGTCTCTCTCTTTCTTCTTCTTCTTCTTCTTCTCTCTCACCCGTGCTTCTCTTTCATTCTCCCAACACTGAGACACAGGTGAAAAGACGGAGAGAGGGAGGGAGAGGGGGAGGGAGGGAATGTGGCTGCGCGAGAGACCCGCGTTGATAATGATCTCGTTGCAAGTTGAGGCGACTTCTCGTGCGAAGGTTTTTTTTTTTTTTCCTAATGACCCAAATTTTTCCTTCACTTCTTCCCCCGTCGCTTCCCAACCGCCCTTATCCCACCCTCCCTGTCCCCCCCCCCCCCCCATCCCCCTACACACACACACACACACACACACACACACACACACACACGGGGAGACCACCAGCCTCTGCAACCATTGAGGCTGTTCCGGCTGCAAAGTGACAACTACCGACTACCGCCCCCCCCCCCCCAAACCTTTCCCCTCCTTCTCTCCCCTATCCCCATCCTATCCCCCTCACCAGTTTCTCCTCCGGAGCATACATGTATCCCTCCCCTCCCTCTCCCCACCCCCTCCCGCGCCCTTTCTCCACCCACCCTCCACGGAACATACATGTTTGTCGTATGTGTACCAGTGATGGTGAGAGCTTATGCAGCCATATTCCGTCTTCGTAGCGAAAGGGAATTTCAACTTTTTTTTTCTTTCCATGGCTGATCTGAGAGGAAGACAGCACCTGCATAACATGGCGGCCTTTTCCTGTGGACAGTTATTTGACAGAAGGGGGGGGGGGGGGGGGGGGGGATGGGGGGGGGGGGGGGGGGGGGGGGGGGGAGATTGAGAGGGTCAAAAATGGGAAGGAGAGAGACAGGCGGGGAGGGGGGGGTGGGGGGGTTGACGAGAGATGAGAATTCCGGTTCCAGACTCTTTCTTGTCACAGATCGCAGTGGAGCTTTTCAGTCTGCCGTTGGAAGAGAAAGATTGGCCTGCTGTGGGCTGGGGGGGGGGGGGGGGGGGGGGGGGGGGGGGGGGGGGGGGGGGGGGGGGGAAAAAAAAGGGGGGGGGGGGCGGTCGCATGTATGGGGGGGTGGGAGCTGGGGAATTTATTATGATTATGAATACTGATGTAGCGCCTATCCTCGGCTAGAGACCGAGCTCTAAGCGCTTTACAATCCACACTCGTTTACTTAACGGGCTGCATACTGGGTAGTGCCGACTGAAGGGCTGCCAGCTGGTGTGCTTCATTCTGTCGTTTCCCGTGTCATCCAGTCAATATCGTTCACTCCATTTCTTTAATTTCTTTCATTCTTTCCATTTCTCATGCAAGGTGCATGCTATGTGTGTAACGTGTCATCCATACCAACGGCCAAACTGGCCTTCTCTTCCGAAAGTTGGTAATGGGATTTTACGTGTGTGCAAGATGTTATGCGTGCGTTCTCACACGGAGCCTCGATTTATAGTCTCATTCGAAGGACTGTATGGGAAATGGAGTCAGAACCAACGATAACTCCGAGGGGAAAATCCCCCTGTACTGAAGCGGCCCGGCGGAGATGCGAACCCGCAGCCCCCAGGGTCACCAAGATTACGAGTATGGCGCTCTACCAACTAAGCTATTCCGGCCGCCATGTCAGGGTGAATGTGTGTGTTTTTTTTGGAGGTGAGCGTGTTTTAGCATTATGTTAATGATATAATCCCAATCTTGGTAGATGTGGTAGCAACTACGTACGTGCGAGTGTGATACTCTTATTTTCTTCATGCGGTTGGATTCTTGTTAGTGAATGATGATGACTGGTGTTGCTGGGATTGTTTTATGTTTCCCTAATATTTTGACTTACGTGTATAAATCAAGTGAGACTTTTGTAACCATACTGTCTCTGTCTGTCTGTCTCTGTGGGTCTCTGTGTGTGTGTGTGTGTGTGTGTGTGTGTGTGTGTGTGTGTGTGCGCGCGCGCGCGCGCGATATTTGTGAGTCGTATCAAACGTGTTGACGATCCGTGTAAGCTGTACTACACCAAACTGTTGGCCAAAACCCTGACAGCACACTGAGAGCAGGGGTTAGGTTTAGGTCAGATTGAGAAGGAAAAATAAAGGAATAACTGGAGAAAGGACAGGTGTGCTACCAGAGTCCCAGGGACCACACTTTGCAAAGTTCGTGATCCACAAATGAAGCTGTGACGAGATGGATATGAGTGGTAGGTGGGTCCTCTAGGGGAAGGACTTAGAATAATTTCTCGATGAGAATTATCTTAACATTTCACCTACACCCTCTCTCTTACTAGTGGAAGGAAGGAGCAACTTTCCGGTACTAGTCATCAAAGAAATTTTTATTTGTTCCGGGGGCATTGATAAAATACGGAAGAATGGCTTCTGAGATAATTTTCCTTAGGCCTGTACTCTTAATTAAAAGTACTTATAGCTCCGAGATACAGAATTGAAGAGAGAGAAGTTCAAACATTCAGCATTCGATTGAACAACAGGGAACTGACACAAGTTAAGTGCACTTTTCACACATCAACTTTTATTACTTACACATAGATAAGAAATGGCATGTCACTTCCATAGACTGTGTTTCAGTTCTCATTGGACTACCACAATGAGGGGCCCTTCCTCTCCTACTTTACTAGCTTGCACTCTGTGCAGCAAGCTTAAGTTGGCATACAGGGGTTCTGTCTAAGTTACACTGAATGTATATATATGGTTATTATACATCCACTCCGCTTGCTAACACCCAGTGTTGTAGCCAGAGTGGTACTCATAGACAGGTTCTCACTGTTTCATCATAAAGTGAGGGTAAGGGTCTGATGGGTTTGAGTCCAGGTGGTAAGCAAACTTAGCTTTGCTTCGGAGAGAATAGTTGATCTCTCCCTGTGGCTGGTGACTGCCCTCTGGTGTAGATTGGTTGTCTGGTGTCGCCCCGGTTTACATGATGCCATGGTGTCTGGCGTTTGCCCCCAGCTTTTGGCGAAGTCCCAGCTTCTGGTTCAACCGCTATGTGTAGCGTGACCAGGATCCCAGTTCTGCAATAAAGAGAAACTTGATCTGTAGATGAGAATCTGGTGGCTGGTTTGTTGAGTGCACACATTTACCCTTTCCTCTTTCTTTCAGAGGAGGTGTGTGAGACTCAGCCAGCAAAGTTTTCTCTATGGTAGAGTTTCTGCTATAACTATTAATCTCCACTTTTTGTTTAAAAGCTAAAGTTAAGTGTACAAAAGGGTAGGAGACAGTAATACAATGTTACACAGTTTCAGTCAAACAAACTCTTCCATGTTTCATATGAATTAAATCACACTGACTTGGGCTATACTTAGTCCAAGTACATATGTGGTGTAGACTTTTAAAGTCATACTCTACAAATCATTCCAATAATCACCAGTATTTATAAATCAGAGTAGCAGCAGTTTTAACCTAGCACAGGCATACTGTTTTTCCTGATCAAAGTTAATCATTTAATTATCTTAACAGACAGAACTGCATTTCTGGCAAAAGCCAAGGTGCACACAAAGAACAGTGGTCAGATTGTTAACAAAGAATCATAACCACTGGGAGAGAGTTTTTTGCCATATGAGGGCAAGCAA
>JADBJO010000832.1:245000-252500 GCA_016801955.1 Conus betulinus | reverse complement strand
TGCGCGCACACCATCAACACACATACACACACATTCACAACACACACACACACACACACACACACACACACACACACACACACACACACACACGTGCGCGCATGCAAACCGTTCTCAAAGCATGAAATTTAGACGCACATACGAAATGAACGAACGGATGAAAAGAATGAGACTAAAACATACGTAGTCCAGCAACTAAGAGAGTTTGGACGTTATTGACATTACACTCGCGTCGTCCAATCTCTCCACTCCGCACACAACTGTGTACACTTTAAAGGGAGCAATCGACACCCAGTCGTTATGAGGCTACCCACCAGAGGAGACACTGCACTGCTGCCCCGTCAGTTCTGGGTGGTGTCCAACGGCGCCTGCTCTGATGCAACATACGCAGGGCATCACTCTCTACCGACGCCAGTAGCTGCGTGGTCACGGAACTCACGGATGTGAGCACGTCTCCTTCTAGAGGGCGCCACCACCACGTCCGTCCAACGACAGTCCACATGAAAAAGCGGTTGGTGGCGACGGCTTTTGACGCGAAGGGACACGGGCGTGGACTTGAGGAGGACCTCGATGCTGAGGTCACTGTCGAGAACAGGGCGTGATGACAGGTTGCAGGGTTGGGACTTTGTGATGATGACACAATGAGAATGTAGATCTAGTTGCAAAGTGAAACGACTGCAGGCGGAAATCTAAACAAATCTTAAATAAATGTCAGCGAACCGCCGAGAGAAACGTGGACAAACGAGTCACAAGACAACACACAACGCGTTTCGACCTCTTAGGTCTTCCTCAGGTGAAACAAAGACGAACAAAATAACGAAAATGCACTTGGCTTTGATCGCTTCAGATTGCTTCTGAGCTAAGTGCGTTTTCGTTATTTCGTGTCTTTGTTTCACCTGAGGAAAGACCTAAGAGGTCGAAACGCGTTGTGTGTGTTGTCTTGTGACTCGTTTGTCCACGTTTCTCTGGGCGGTTCGCTGACATTTATTTAAGATTTGTTAACAATGAGAATGACTAAGGTGATGCTGCAGAGTTTGATTGGAATGTCAGTCTTCTGTAGAACAAAAAAATAAATAAATAAGAGAGAAAAATGATGCTGTGATGATGGCGACGATGATGATGATGTTTAATGATGATGATAATATAATAGTAATAATTAATAATAATGATAATAATTATAATAACAGTGAGAATAATGATAGTTAACAGTAGCAGTAGTAGGAGTAAAACAGCAGCAGCAGCAGTAAGATATTTTGTTGTTGTTGTTTTACAAAAACAGATGACTAAGATCATTCCAGCAGGCACAGTAATGGGTGCTCCTGTCATCAACATGGACACCACTCACGACAAATGAATTCACCACCTGTTCATAATCCGTTTGTAATTGTCTTTGTAACCCGTTTCATGAGTTTGAGAGAGAGAGAGAGAGAGAGAGAGAGAGAGAGAGAGAGAGAGAGAGAGAGAGAGAGAGAGACTGACTGCAGGCAGGCAGGCAGGCAGAGGCAGACAGACAGACAGGACAGGCAGGCAGGCAGGGAGGCAGACAGAAGACAGACAGACAGGCGGGCAGGAGAGAGGCAGACAGAAGCAAAGCAGAGAGAGAGGAGAGAGAGAGAGGAGGGGGAGGGAAGGAGAGACAGACAAACAAGAGGACCTTTATGTGTAATTAAGATCCAACAATACAACGAGCCTTGCACATGCTCATGCTCTCTCTCTCTCTCTCTCTCTCTCTCTCTCTCTCTCTCTCTCTCTCTCTCCTCTCTCTCTCTCTGTGCTAACGCAACAGCTCAAACGCTTCAGTGCCCTAGCCCGGTTCAAAGAAGGCTCTCAGAGAAACATGGTCGTGCATACGCCAGGGGCTTTTATTCGAGTAGGGAATGCGAACTCTTTAAAAAACGTTATTTCTGCTTCTGCTTGTTCTTTTTCCTTTTCTTCTGTTTTCCATTTAATGACTTTCTAAGGTATCCACCGATTCTCTCTCTTCCTTTTACTTTTTTTTTCTTTTTTTTTTTTTTTTTTTTTTTTTTTTTTTTTTTTTGGGGGGGGGGGTTCTCTTTTTCCAACCTGATCAATTTTTGATGTCGTTTTCATGGAAACAACAATTATTTGATGGCCTGGAAAGCTGATTCCAAGCCGGTGTGGTGTTCGGAACGTTCGCCAAAAAAGAAAAAAAACATGAACAATGACATACAACCTCAAACGATCACTACGGCGCGTTTCATATGGGCGGTTGGCTGGTTTGAATGGATTTAGAAGGAATTTAAAGTGAATCTTCTCTTTAGTATTTTATCGTCATCATTATGATTCTTTTCATGGTTGCTACTTTTATCATGATTACTATGATCATTACTATTTTAACTGGCATTGACATTGCCCAACGGCCTCGCTTTCATTCAACGCCCATCTTGCGTCGAATTTGAGAGAAGATACAAGTGATTTGCTCGTTCTTCATTTTCTTGCCTGAAGAAGGCCTAAGAGGACGAAATGCGTTGTGTTCTGTCTTGCAATTTGTTTGCCCTTGTTCACTGGTGGGTTTACTTCTAAAATGATTTTAAAATTTGGTTCAGTTTCCGCCAGCAGTCACCTCACTATAAAAGTGACTTGTTGGAATGGGTCAGAGCGTGTCTTAGGAACCATAAAACCTTCAGCTGTTTGCTGTCAGATCATTTCGTTTAGATGGATGGAGAGATTGTGATTTGGTCTCGGCGAGGGAGGGTGGGGAGGGGGATGGAGGAAAGTGTATTTTCGAATCTGACAATGTTCTCTTTGCGTAGACCCTTAGGCTACATTTTGTATTTGTGCATGTATGCATGTACTACGCAATAAATCCAGATTAGTATCTCCAGTACCTTTACATGTAGCGTTTCTAAACTTTGTATTTCTTCAAAATTCAAGATCTAAGAGAGAGAGAGAGAGAGAGAGAGAGAGAATGAGACATACTTTTTTCTGTACGCTAAATTGAATGCTTTAGAAACATTGAGTATTGGTTAGCTAAACTGTGCTTTGGAGTCCTCGAGTAAAAAAAATAGGAATCTGATGTCTGGTGGTTTGGTTCGTTAGCTTGACTAGAACTGTACGCTTTTCCGCATTTCACTTGACCACAGTGTCCAGCTTGCACCACTTATTAAGCCAGCCCATATACCGTTAATACATCACTTCTATTCAAAGCTGGCAGATTTCTAATGAAATCCTTACCTTTAAATCAGTTCTGTTCAAAGCTGATAGATCCTAGCAAAATCCATATTTATAAATCAGTTCTATTCAAAGCTAGCAGATCCTAATAAAGTCCTTACATTTAATTCAGTTATATTCAAAGTTGATGAATCCTAATCAAACCTTTAATATTGAAATCAGTTCTACTCAAAACTGACGGATCCCAAGGAATCCCTAATATTGAAATCCATTCTATTCAAAGCTGACGGATCTTAATGAATCCAGCACCAAGACAGCACAGTGGAAAACCTTTGCACTTTATTGTGCGCTTTCTGAGTTCTTAGAGTCTCGGTAAAATTCGTGTGAAGTTCAAAATTCAGCCCTACTTTCGATCAAAATTATGCCGCTTTGAACAATAAGATCATTTTGGGGTTTGCTCTTGAAGTGGTTTCGTGTTAGGATTCACAAAGTGCTGCTTGCGTCTGTGGTGTTCTAGCAACCTTGAATCATGATCATGAACGTTGTCATTTTGGGGTTCAGCGCCCTTCAATGTCAACGGATCCAGATCTGCCTATTAACAGCCTGTTGCTTATTTTTGACCCGTGGCCTGGTTTCTCCACAAGGTACAGTTTACGTTTCGGTGGTTCGAAGGACATGCAGTAAACAAGGATCAGTCTGATCGTCCTGCTGACACAAATGTATTGGGAGAATGATGCAGACCGAAGTGGTACTGAAATACGGGTGAACACACAGGAATGCACTTAAAGTGCACAGTAGTCGGCATCAGAGAGATTCTCAAGTATGTTTTTGCGATAATTTGGGGTTTTTTTCACCATGCCAGGATTCTTATATGCTCACTGCCATCAGTGTTGTTTGGTGCGTTGTCTATGTTTCAGTTTGTGACGTTTGGAGAAAAAACAGATCTATCGAAAATGTCCAAGTCTGTGTTGCATGTGTTTATGTGTGTATGTATTATTTATTCGTTTATTTGTTTATTTATTCATTAATTGATCTTTTCATGTCGAATATGTTTGCTTCTTTGTATATTTGTTTATGTTTTTTTTTTTTTAATTTATTTTACCGTTCGTTTGTATCGTGACAAATGTGTTTTCTATTTTGGGATCGAACATGAATTCATTTCGTCCTGTCTTCTCCCTATTGCTGCTTGTTTCAAGTTCTTTTTGTCCTTTTTTACCACCCCTATTTTTTCATGCATGCAGCCCTCAACTCTCGCCTCCTACCCTTCTCTTCTTCTTCTCCTTCCCCTTGCTTTCTCTTCTCCTGCACCCTTCTCATCTCCTTCCACCCTTCTCTTCTCCTTCCACCCTTCTCTTCTCCTCCCCTACCCTTCTCTTCTCCTTCCACCCTTCTCTTCTCCTTTTCTACCCTTCCACCTCTCCCTCTACCCTTTTCTCTCTTCTAGCCTTCTCCTCTTCCTTTTTCCTCTCCTCCTCCCTTCCCCCATGCCCCCCCTACCCCGTGCCACCCCCGCTCCCCCCCCCCCCCCCCCCAGTCTCTCAATTACGTCCCTTTCCGGGCCCTCTGTCTTCTACATCTGACATGAGCGACAACCAGAAATCGAAGACAGTGGGTGCCGTGACTGAGTGGGTAATTTACTGCTACATGTAGCGGGTTCGATTCTTCAGATTGTACAGGGAACCCTTTTCCTTCAGTTTTTACCGAACCCTGAGAGTTGGACCGGTGTTGGTCCCCTCTCGGAGATCAATTGGTTGGAGTGTTTCTTCGCAGGTTAAATATCTTTCGGCAGAAAAGAGGATTCTAAGGCGAGGTAGCAAGTTCCGGGATAATCTACTTTCGGGTGCCTGTTGAGACCCGAAGCGCCGTTTGGGATAGGTGTTAGAGCATGTGCGCTTGTGAGATCTGGCGTAGAACGTGCGTGTGTGTGTGTGTGTGTGTGTGTGTGTGTGTGTGTGTGTGTGTGTGTGTGTGTGTGTGTGTGTGTGTGTGTGTGTGTGTGTGCGCGTGCGTGCGTGCTTGCGCGCGTGCGTGCGTACATGCGTGTGTGTGTGTGTGTGTGTGTGTGTGTGTGTGTGTGTGTGTGTGTGTGTGTGTGTGTGAGAGAGAGAGACACAAAGAGAAAGAGAGAGAGAGTGTGTGTGAATGTGTGTGTGTGTGTGATGTGTGTGTGTGTGTGTGTGTGTGTGTGTGTGTGTGTGTGACAGAAAGAGAGAGAGAGTGAGTGTGTGTGTGTGTGTGTGTGTGTGTGTGAGAGAGAGAGAGAGAGAGAGAGAGAGAGAGAGAGACAGAAAAAGAGAGAGAGAGAAACAGTGTGTGTGTGTGTGTGTGTGTGTGTGTGTGTGTGTGTGTGTGAGAGAGAGAAAGAGAGAGAGGGCATGTATGTGTATGTGAGTGAGAGAGAGAGAGTGTGTGTGTGTGTGCGTGCGTGCGTGCGTGCGCGCGCGCGTGTGTGTGTGTGTGTGTGTGTGTGTGTGTGTGTGTGTGTGTGTACGTGCGTGCGTGCGTGTGTGTGTGTGCGTGAGATATCTGTACGTGCATACTATATATTCATCCCTTGGTTTGGTCTTAGTTTGGAGTTGTTATTGTTGCTGCTATTGATGTTTTTTTTTTATTTCTTAGCTTAAATCAATGACTAGGCGAATGCGGTGATTGATTGCATTAGATGCAACGTGCGCAAAGTTGAATTACTTACCATTCGAAAATACAGTTATCGTTCCTTTTGTTTGCATCTGCCCAGACCAATATTCCGTTTGTCTCAGTATGGCGGCCCCGATATGATTTCTCTTTTTAGATTACTGAAGCGCTGATCTTATTATTGCTGAAGAATTTGATTTTGTGTTTATTGGCAGTGCTCTAAGATAAGCGTGAAAGAATGTTGATCTGAGTGAATCACAATGAAAGATCAGAGATGATTTGCCTGCCACGAATATCGCTATTGAAAGAAGAAAAAAAAAACAGCTGAAGATACAAGTAAGTAATATGACGACAGTGATGACAAGGGTTTAAATAATCGTTTGTCTTGTATCAAAAAACCCTCTTTTTTTAATTTTTGCTGTTGTCTTTCGAGGAATGGACAAAATGATAGTGTACATTTGGAACTCGAGTGAAGTTTTTAGCAATGATGATGATGATGATGATGATGATGTGTGTGTGTGTATGTGTGTGTGTGTGTGTGTGTGTGTGTGTGTGTGTGTGTGTGTGTGTGTGTGGTGCTTTTTTAAGGGGGCGTTCAGTTTTTTTTTTTTTTTTTTTTTTTTGGGGGGGTGGGTGGGCGGGGGGGGGGACATATTAAAAAAAAAACTTAAGAAATGTAGACTTTTATGTAAATATTGGTAATAGTGTCATTTTTCCCCTTGCGGAACGAAAAAACCATGATTATGTTCATTTGGTTCGGATAACAACAAAAAAAATGAAACCCTGCTAACACTTGCCGAAGTGTGGTGAACGCAGAATGCTTAAGTATTGAAGCAATGAGAGGAAGTAGAGACAGAGAGAGACGGAGACACAGAGAGAGAAACACTTAAAGAAAAAAAAAAGCTTAGTTACTCAAGTGCTTGGTCTTCCAATCTCTCTTTGCTGTTCTACACAACAACGTAAATCGCAAAATAGTGATCACAAACAGTAGTAATGATGATGATATTGATGAGGACAATAACAATAATAATAATAGTAATAACAATAACAATAATGATAATAATAATCATTATTATTATTATAACAGGAGAGAGACAGAGGGTGATTTTTATACTTGAGAAAGGAGAGGGGGGTGCGAGGGCTTTTAGTGCTACTACAGAGAGGGAGGGGGAGGATAGAGACACTGACACAGCGACAGGGCTTTAATGCTACAAAGAGAGGGAGGGAGAGGGTGAGAGAGGGGGGTATAGGGAGAGAGAGGGGGAGGAGAGAGAGAGGGAGGGAGGGAGAGAGAGAGGGGGGGAGAGAGAGAGAGTGGAAGGGAAGTAGGGAGGATGGAGATGCTGAGGCAGAGACAGGGCTCTAATGCTACAGAGAGACAAAGAGGAGCGGGGGGGGGGGGGGGGGGGGGGGGGGGGGGGGTTGTTTACTGTCCAAAGACCCAGAACCTATATCGCTCACAGACAGGAAGTAGAAGGGAACAACAGAGGCGTTGAAAAAGACTCAGGACAAAAACAAAAAGAAAAGAGAAGAAAGAAGGTGAATTGGAAGAATAAAAAATGAAGGAGGAGGAAAAAGAACAGGAAAAAAAAAAGAAGAGAAATCGACAAGAAAGAGAAAAAAAACGAATTCCTGATCATGCATTCGATTCTCCAGTCAGGACTTCCCAAACACACTCTGGAGCCGTTCAGAATAGAAGGGGGCGTGTGTGTGTTGTGTGTGTGTGTGTGTGTG
>JADBJO010000832.1:227500-242500 GCA_016801955.1 Conus betulinus | reverse complement strand
GAAGAATGGGAGGGGTGTTTGGGGGGGAGATGGGGAGGGGGGAGGAGGGAGGAGAGAAAAGAGGATGAAGAAAAAAGAGGGGTTAAATAGAGATGGAAGGAAAGAAGAAAAACTGCCGAAGAGAAAGAAAATTGGACGGTAAATTTATACGGTAACATTTATACGGGAGATGAGAGAGAGAGAGAGAGAGAGAGCAGAGAGATTGAGAGAGAGAGAGAGAGAGAGAGAGAGAGAGAGAGAGAGAGATCAGAGAGAGAGAGAGAGAGGAGAGGATGTGGACATCATTGAGAGAGAGAAGTTGGGAGGCTCAGATTGAGAGAGAGAGAGAGGAGAGAGAGATCTTCAGACGTTTTTCTTCATAGTATAGGCCATTCCCCCTCGCGAAATGGGAGTTATTGAACAGTTTTTCACACAAGTTTATTGTTTTATATATAGTATATAAATTATAAGGTTAAAGGAGAAAGACAGACAGACACAGAGACAGAGAGAGAACCGAGAGAGCTGGGAGGGCAGGGAGTAAGGGGGGGGGGGGGGATTAAAAACAGCATCATTGAAATCCTCCTCCGACGGATGATTGAAACGTACAGAGAGGCTAGGCAGGTAGAAACAGGGAGAGAAGATGGCATTCAGAAAGAAAGAGAAAAGAAAGAAAGAAAGGAACCAAACAGATGAAAAAAATCACTGAGGTCCTTGAACACGAAGCTGTGGGATCCTCACCAGAAGTGCGGCGAGTGTTCAGCCCACTTCTTAATCAGCTTAAGGTCTGTCCTTCTTCCATCGCCAGTGCCACCAGCTCCAACGTGTTGGACAAGAGGTTTTTGTTTTTTTTAAACTCTGATGGAGATCCTGTATATACCGTTTGGTTGATTTTCATCACACATACATGCGTGGTAGATATCCGTGCAAGCGTGCGCGCGTTTGAAATACGAACACGCTCTCTCTCTCTCTCTCCTCTCTCTCTCTCTCTCTCTCTCTCTCTCTCTCTCTCTCTCTCTCTCTCTCTCTCTCCTCTCTCTCTCTCTCTCTCTCTCTCTCACACACACACACACACACACACACACACACACACACACACACACACACACACACACACACACACACACACACGCACGCACGCACGCACGCACGCGCGCACACACACGCACGCACATATTCTCTCTGTCTGTCCGTCTCTCTTTCTCTCTCTCTGTCTGTGTGTATAATTCTCTCTCTCTCTCTCTCTCTCTCTCTCTCTCTCTCTCTCTCTCTCTCTCTCACCACACACACACACACACACACACACACACACACACACACACACACACACACACACACACACGAACGCGCACACACAAATACTCTTGCGCGCGACTGCGTGCGTTAAATGTTCCATGGACTGATGTAAAGCAAACAAACAGAAACCCGTCACTAACTCGCCCACCATCCAATTGAGAAGACAGAGAGGGAACCGACCAACAGTATATACCCTCATAATCACAGACAAGGTAAGTGTGGTATGGGAGAGAAGGGGATAAGGGACAGGAGAGGAGGGAGGTAGGGGGGTCGAGAAGATGGGGAAGTGGGGGGCAGTTGGGGGGTGGGGGACATAGGGTTAGGATGGTGGTGGTAGTGACTCTATACGGAGGAAGACACGGACTCGCTCAATCCGATTAGCCGCGCGTGAAGGAAAGCATATGGACAAGGAAAAGCTTTTGCGCATGTCCGAAACGGACCCAGTCACAAGTCAACACATGTTGGAGGCTACGCCCCTCTCCGCGTCAATATTGACAGACGTCTTTGTTTCTCTTTATTCCTTTCCTCACTGTTTTAATGGTTTTTTTTTTTCATTAATCAATATTACCCATAACTTAGATGAACTCCGGATGGCGTGTTTGTCTGTTTGCTTGTCAAGGGAACCGTTTCCCTCTTTTCCCCTCCTGTAATCACATCGTAGTTCATCTCTTCCCCTCTTCTTTCCCTTCAACTTCTTGGCATTCCCCATAACAATCTTTTCGGACAACTTGGGGCGAGAGCCAGTATTTATTACCAGACAAATAAAGTCACAGATTAGAATTAATCAATGAACAGCATAGAAACTGATAAGTAGTCTTACACACACACACACACACACACACACACACACACACACACACACACACACACACAGGCATACGGAATAAGGGTACCACACGTTTTGCCTGTAACGTCTTGCCCACGCTCTTCAAAAGTGACCTCCTTCCCTGTGATCGCATTAGAAAGATGGTCTCATTCGCGAAGACCTGTTCGTTTTATCTTTCGATAACTCAACGGGAAGAAACGTAATTAGAGACTGTGCAGAGCGTAGGCGAAACCTACGTTCATGCTGTATGTTTGGGCAAAACGCGTGTAAGCAGAAAGCGCGTCGACGAGGTGCGCGTAAGCCGAAATCGCGTTGGTGAAGCGTGATGCATTGAGAAGCAATCATGGATGAACAGGAAAGAATTAGTCCATGAATGGCGTATTCCAAGGAGGCAGGGAAGGATACTGAAATAAAGGTACTAATCAAACAACGAACAGATGCTCACTATTGATGATTAATGGTGAGTGGAAATCGCAAAAAGAAAAAAAGAGAGAAAAGTACTAGATAATAAGAGGTTGAATAAATAATACGGTGACGTGTTCGAAGAAACGTAGGAAAATTACTGAACTAATTTCAGGGTTAACGTTTCACGTGAGAGTGATTACAGGCAAGAATTGAAGCTAAGAGATGAAGAGATGACTTAGTAGACCGCCAGATGAACGGGATGAACAAGTTCTAAATCAGACACAACGCGTTTTGACCTATTGGTCTTCTTCATGCAAAGCAGGTTTCGCTTTCATCGAGGAGGTGTCACTGCGTGCGGCCTAATCCATATACGCTACGCTACACCTGCTAAGTTTCGAGAACAGACTGCGAATGATTTAAAACTGATGGAGAAGTGAGTTAATGACTAAGACGAGAGAATTTAAGAGGAGGATCTCGTGGCTACGACTTAGCACATGTCTGAGCTAAGCATCAGCCCAGCGTGCCGATCAGACCTTGAGCAACCTACGTAACGGTTGTTGAGCCAGAGTAAACCAAACAATTACAGCACACAACTAAAAATAATGACTTTCTTTTGAACAGTGCCAGCGGAAGATGTTATGAGAGCTAGGTTCTCTTGGATGGGCCAGAAGAAGGGTAACGCAGTAAGGTGACATAACTGACTTTAAACAAACTGAGATGACATTGACTTCAAACGAACTGAGATGACGTAGCCGACTTCAAACGAACTAAGATGACATCACTGACTTCAAAATATGCAGGGGGAACGGACGAACGAGTGATTTTTTGAGTGGTAGTTGTGTAAGCAAAAAAAAAAAGCACTTTTTTTCACTTTGCTTTCTGGGCAAAGAAGAAAGTAAGAAGCGGGAAATAAAAAAAAAACTTGCAAAATCCAAATAATCAATTCATGAAATGCACCTAGTCCATCAGGATAACACCCCACCCCCACCCCACCCCACCTCTCTCGCCCAATATCCATCTCCCTCACCACCCTTTCTCATTCCTGCCCATCCCTCTTCCCCCCTCCCCCACCCCTATCTCGACCACCCCCCCCCCCCCCCCCCCCACCCCTCTTTCTCGCTTCCCGATTCCAAGACCAACCAGCACACAAAAGAAGATTTAAACGTCTCTCTGCATCTCTTCACCTCCCACGCAACAGCATATTATTCAGATGTTTACCAGTCAAAGAGAGCTGTGACGAAATTCTGAATTGATGTTTTTGAATAATTCTAATGGGGGAAAAAGGGGAAAATGTGGTGGTAAAATCCAATGATTATATATGAGAATGGGATATTTAGTGGCATAAACAACCGAGAGAGAGAGAGAGAGAGAGAGGGGGGGGGGGGATAAACTAAAAATATGTTGTTAGAAAATGGGAAAACCAATTCTAAAGATGTTCTGACATTTAGCCCTAAAAGACAGCATTTGTCATGTTTGCGTGGAAGATTAAGTGGATTGCCAAGGGGGGGGGGGTGAGGGGGGGGGGGGGGGGGGGGGGAGGGAGGGGGTAGAGGGGGGGGGGGGGGGGAGCTGAATCAAACACTTGGTTGTTTTAACTCTTTTCATTTTCCAGTTCTATTTCTTCAAAATGCCTCTCTTTTAAACACACACACACACACACACACACACACACACACACACACACACACGTGCGCGCGCGCGCGCGCGTATTTGTGGCATGCATGTGGTAAACGGTTCCAGTGCCTGTTGTATTGGTAGTTGGAAACAATTTGTGGTGCCTGTGGTGTTGGTAGTTAGTGGGAAAACAACTTCTGGGGCCTATGTGGGGGCACGGAGTCCAGACATGATGGTGTCTGGTGATTGGACGTAACGAAGACACGTGTTCGTGTTTGCCATGGCGCTGCTTCATGTCCCAGCATTCTCCTGTCGGGCTTGAACAAGATGGTGGACGTTCTCTCTCTTTAGGGATGGAGAAAGGAGAAGACAACTCAACTACCCCACCCACCCATCCCCCTCCACACGAGAATAAAACTGGGAAAAAAAACGACGACTCTTCTTCCCCATTAAAAGGACTGTACCATGTTTAGTTTCCAGGTGAGGTGACTACAGGCAGAAATCGAAAGAAATTTTAAGAATGATTTTAGTGAGTCTGCCATAAACAAGGGCAAACAAGTTACAAGACAAAATATAACGCGTTTCGACCTCTTAGGTCTTCTTCAGATAAGAGAAACTACGTTCAGAACAATGAAAACGAAGAACGAGCAGTCACTTATCTTCTCATATTCGGCGCGAGATGGGCGTTGAGAGGGATATTGATTGCTCAGCAGTATACGAAGCGTACAGAGACAAATGAAGATGGATTCCAGACCAGCTTAGCTTGCTGATCTTATGACCATTGGCACGCACAACAGACCAAAACAACTGGAAACCCCGCTGTGGTTTAAATGAAAGGAAAGCTTAATGCGTGAGTTAAACTGTGAATAAGAATCAAGGAATGTTACACTGGCTTCCGTGGTGAAACATTCAGCTACGCATTATTCCAATGTAATACTGCTACCGGTTCCTTTTCACCTAGCTCACAAGAGAGAGAGAGAGAGACACACACACAACATACAGAGAAACGTGCTGATAAAAAGGTAAGTTCCAAGCTTGCCGATGTTCTAAAATGATGAATGAATAAGAATACCACTTTCTAGCCCTTTGCGTGATGGAACGACGCTTGCCGATGTTCTAAAATGATGAATGAATAAGAATACCACTTTCTAGCCCTTTGCGTGATGGAACGACGCTTGCCGATGTTTCTAAAATGATGAATGAATAAGAATACCACTTTCTAGCCCTTTGCGTGATGAAACGAACGCTTGCCGATGTTCTAAAATGGATGATGAATAAGAATACCACTTTCTAGCCCTATGCGTGATGGAACGACGCTTGCCGATGTTCTAAAATGATGAATGAATAAGAATACCACTTTCTAGCCCTATGCGTGATGGAACGACGCCCTTGCCGATGTTCTAAAATGATGAATAATAAGAATACCACTTTCTAGCCCTATGCGTGATGAAACGACGCTGCCGATGTTCTAAAATGATGAATGAATAAGAATACCACTTTCTAGCCCTTTTTGCGTGATGAAACGACCTTCGGGCTGCCCGGGATTCTTTTTTAGGTTTCATGGGCCTCCGTTACTACTTTCGCCTGCCCGGATTTCTTTTTTTAGGCTGGGCCTCCGTTCTAGAGGATCCCAAAAGCTGCTAAGTGTTCATCAAGAATTTTCTTGTTATCTCCCCCCCCCCCCCCCCCCCCCCCCCCCCCCCCGACTCTTTTTCCCTTTAAGAAATAATGGCTAGGAAATGCAGGCTAAGATGCTGAGGCTCCTTTCCCTTCCCGGCAGATAGAATTTCCATCATCAATCTGATTTCAATCTTAATTCTTCGGGCTCTCGGGTTCTGTTGTTTGTTCGTTTCATTTGTTTGTTAGTTTTAAGGTTGATGGCTCGGTTTGTCATTATTTCTCATGAACAGCTCGCGCGGCTCAAGTGCTTCGGCTGGCCAGGCATGCGGAAGTTCAGATAGGGGCGCTAAGACCCCAGGGTTCTCTTCATGATGGAAGCAGGGACAAACCCATCAGGCACCAGGAATCGGGGAGAGGATATACAGGCATCGCCAGGCGTTAGATCTCCCCATCGACATGGCAATGCCACGATGAACGTTCATCTCGGACAGCAGCGACTGCACACCGCCATGTTGATATTCCTTGACTTTGGTGTTATTTGGATGGGTACGGTACGGATACTGAAACGGCAAAGTGAGAGACAGCGATTTTGGTATCTATGACCATTTTGTTATTTGGATCGTCACAAAGCAGGAGAGTGATAGACCGCCATCTTGGTGGTATCCATGACCGTTTTGTTATTTGGATCGTCACAGATCCCAAACCAGCTGTGTGACAGACCGCCATCTTGGTTGTAGCTATCTCTGACCGTTTTGTTATTTGGATCGTCACCAATACAAAAGCAACAAAGTGATAGACCGCCATCTTGATGGTATCCCTGACCATTTTGTTATTTCGATCGTCACGCTGTCAAGAGAATTTCCAGATCAGATAGGGATTATACAGAGATTTCCAGATCAGATAGGGATCACACAGAGATTTCCAGATCAGATAGGGATCACACAGAGATTTCCAGATCAGATAGAGATCACACAGAGATTTTCAGATCAGATAGGATCACACAAAGATTTCCAGATCAGATAGGGATCACACAGAGATTTCCAAATCAGGTGGGATCACACAGAGATTTCTAAATGAGATCGGGATCACACAGAGATTTCTAAATCAGATCGGGATCACACAGAGATTTCTAAATCAGATGGGGATCACACAGAGATTTCTAAATCAGATGGGAGTCACACGGAGATTTTCAAATCAGATAGGGATCACACGGAGATTTTCAAATCAGATGGGGACACACAGAGATTTCTAAATCAGATGGGGATCACACAGAGAATTCTAAATCAGATGGGGATGGGGATCACACAGAGATTTCTAAATCAGATGGGGATCACACAGAGAATTCTAAATCAGATGGGGATCACACAGAGATTTCTAAATCAGATGGGGATCACACAGAGATTTCTAAATCGGATGGGGATCACACAGAGATTTTCAAATCAGATGGGGATCACACAGAGATTTCTAAATCAGATGGGGATCACACAGAGATTTCTAAATCAGATGGGGATCACACAGAGATTTCTAAATCAGATGGGGATCACACAGAGATTTTCAAATCAGATGGGGATCACACAGAGATTTCTAAATCAGATGGGGATCATACAGAGATTTTCAAATGAGATTGAGATTTCCAAATCATTACACACACACACACACACACACACACACACACACACACACACACACACACACACACACACACACACCACACACACACACCTACAAACGCGCACGCGCGCACGCAAACTCACACACACACACACACACACACACACACACACACACACACACACACACACACACATATGCACGCACGCACACACACACACACACACACACACACACACACACACACACACACACACACACACACACACACACACACACACACACACATACCGCGCGCCTCTAATGTCAGCAACCAGCACACGTAAAAATCTGAAAGAGGCGAATGGGTATCCTTTTCTATAATGCATAGAGACTACATCGGCAGGTCAGCTTCATTTGCGCCCATCACCCAACCTCTCTCTATCTCTCTGTCTCTGTCTGTCTGTCTGTCTGTCTGTCTGTCTGTCTGCCTGCCTGCCTGTCTGTCTGTCTGTCTGTCTCTCTGTCTGTCTCTCTCTCTCTCTCTCTCTCTCTCTCTCTCTCTCTCTCTCTATATGCCTCCATCCATCCCCTCTCTCTCTCTCTCTCTCTCTCTCTCTCTCTCTCTCTGCCTCCATCCATCCCTCTCTCTCTCTCTCTCTCTCTCTCTTTCTCTCCCCTCTCCTCTCCTCCCTCTCTGTCTCTCTCCCCTCTCTCTGCCTCCTTCTTGCCTCCTCTCCCCTTCCCTCTGTATCTTGCTCGGTTCCCCTTCCTCCCTCACCCTCTCCTCTCTTACTCTTCCCCCCCCCCCTCTCTCTCTTCTCCATTCTTCTATCTCTCTCTCTCTCTCCTCCATCCCTCTCTTCCTCTCTCTCTCTCTCCCCTCTCTCTCTCTCTCTCTCTCTCTCTCTCCTATCCCTCCATCCATCCCTCTCTTTCCCCTCCCCACTCTCGCTCTATCTCTGTCTCTCCTCCCTCCTTCCCTCCCCCCTCTCTCTCTCCCTCTCTCTCTGTCTTCCTCTCTCTCTCCCTCCCTCTCTCTCTCTCTCGCTCGCTTTCTCCCTCCCCCCCTCTCCCCCCCTCTCTCTCTTACTCTCTCTCTTTCTCTCTCTCCCCCTTCCTCCCTCTCTCTTTTTCTCTCACTCTGTCTCTCTCTCCCCTCTCCCTCACTCCCTCCCTCCCTCTCTCACCCCTCTCCCTCTGTCTTGCTCTCTCCTCCACTCCCCCCCCCCCCCCCCCACCTCATTTCCTCGTTGTTCGTGATGTGACCATCGACGGGCGGTCATTTGCCAGAGCTCTGCGGCCTCGGCTGCTGATTGTGATGAGGAGTGTGTGTTGACCATGGCTGTCAACATGATTGCCCCGATCCAGGCGTCCTCTGAGCCATGTCCTGAAAGAATGTCGCCTGGTCATTGGACCTGCCTGCTGACCGCTCGTCGCGTGATTGACTGCTCTGTTGAAGAGTGATGACCTCCCCGGGGGGGGGGGGGGGGGGGGGGGGGGGGAGGATGAGAAGGGGTTCAGGATTAAGAGTGGTAGGGACAGGTTTCCAAGTAAAGCAGCTACGATGAACAAACAAACAAACAAACAAAAAAAAAAAAAAGATTCCCAGCGTCTAAGAGGTGATTAAGATTTTTTCCAAGTCCAGGGTGAAGAGAAAATGTCCAAATCAGGCTTGTGAACGCATCCAAATGAAGCTCGTGAAAGAACAGTAACAACATCAAACGGAGGGATAGAGAGATGATAAAACAAAGTAGGCGAAACTGATTTCCAGATCAAGCAAAAGTAGTATAGGGAGAGATTTCCAAAGCAGGCAAGTGAAAGAATTCCCGATCAGGTTAATTGTTTTTTTTTTTCCGAATAAGCCAAGTACAAGAGAATTTTTTTTTAGTCGAGCAGGTGAAAGGTGACCGACGGATTTCTAAGCCAGGCAAGTGAAAGAAAGAGAGATGTCCTGATCACGTGGGTGAGACAGAGTTCCAAATCGGCCTGCTAACTGACAGGTGGCCAGAGCAGGCGTGTGAAAGAGACATGTCCGAAAGAGGGGTGGATTGGGGGGTAGGGGGAGAAGGAGAGAGAGGGGGAAGGGCAAAGAGGACGAGAGAGAGAGAGAGGGAGAGAGAGAGAGAGAGAGAAGGGGGAGAGAGAGAAAAAAAAAAACAAGAGAAAGCGAGATAGCTCAAGAGAAGCAAGAAGGACGGGACACACGCACGCACGCACACACACACACACACACACACACACACACACACACACACACACACACACACAGATAACGAACGAATTTTTTTTTTTTAATGAGGGTAAAGAAAAAGCACATTACAGGCTTTTTTACATCTTGCCCTCGATGAAGTAGAAAAAAATAATGAGAGAGAGAAGTAGGACGAAAGGGAAAGAAAGAGAGGAGAGAGTGAGAGAGAGAGACAGAGAGAGAGGCAGGACAAGAGAGAGATAGACAGGACGAGAGAGAGAGACAGGACGAGAGAGAGAGGGGGGCTGCAGGTGTCCGTCCCACAGCTAATTGCAGAGGCCCATCAGGCTGATCCCCACACAGAGGGAAACAGGCCGGACTAGAGGCAGAGGTGATTGTGGGCAGACTCAGCAGCGGCTAAGGGAATGGAAAGGTCAGCGCTTTCGTCACCACGCCCCCCCCCCCCCCCCCCCCTTGTGTGTGTGTGTGTGTGTGTGTGTGTGTGTGTGTGTACGTGTGTGTGTACGTGTGTGTGTGTGTGTGTGTGTGTGTGTGTGTGTGTGTGCGTGTCTGTCTGTCTGTCTATTTGTCTGTGTATGTGTGTGTGTGTAAGTGTGTGTGTGTGTGTGTGTGTGTATCTCTCTCTCTCTCTCTCTCTCTCTCTCTCTCTCTCTCTCTGTCTGTGTCTCCCCCCCCCCCCCCCCCCCCCATCTCTGTATCTCCTTCTGTCTTCACTGTCTACTTCTCTGTCACTCTCTGTCTATCTCTCTCACCCCGTCTCTCTTTCTCTCTCTCTGTGTCTCTCTCTCTCAGTCTCAGTCTCTCTCTCTCTCTCTCTCTCTCTCTCTCTCTCTCTCTCTCTCTCCTCACTCGCACTCCCGCTCTCTCCTCTCTGTGTGTCTCCCCACTTCATTTTCTTTCTCCTCTCGTCTCTCACTCTTTTTTTCATTTCAGTTCGTTGACGTTATGTTGCTGTATATGGGAGGGGGCATTTACGCATACCTTTACTTGTTCACTTCATTACCATAATATAGTCTAAACGTGTGTTGACGGGTGACGGGGAGGGGGTTGGATGAAGAGAACAATGCTTTTTACAATAAGCCACTGTCCACCCCTTCCCCCACACCCTCCTCCTCCTCTATTCCACCATCCTTCCATCCCACCCCCGCTGTACCCTCCTCCTCCCGCCCTCTCCATCCCTTTCCTCTTGGAGGTGGAGTTGGGTGCCCTCCCTTTCTGGTAAGTGGAGAAAGGATGGGAGAGAAAAGTGTGGAAGGGGGGGGGGGTGTCTTTTTTGTTCGTTTCTTTCTTTCTTTCTTTCTTTGTTTTTCCTGTTCTCTTATTAATTTATTGTTGTTGGTGTTTTTTTCCCCTTTCTTTCCTTCCGTGCTAAGCGTCTCAAAAAGATGCAGCATTGGGTATGCCTGGTACCACCCTTAGCATTTCCAAACGGTCACTAATAATGCAGCCTAAAGGAGGCAGGCCGGTGCCAGCAAGCACTCTCAAGATTTAATTTTTCCTCGTCCAGATACTTCACGTCTGTAAACATGACGTGGCTTCTCTCTGTCTCTCTCTCTCTCTCTCTCTCTCTCTCTCTCTCTCTCTCTCTCTCTCTCTCTCTCTCTCTCTCCCCCAAAAGCACTTAAGTTAATGGGCCAGAAAGGTTTTTATGGGTTCCCTCCTTCAACTCGTTTGCAGATTGTTGACAGTTTGTTTCTTTTTTGAAGAGAGACAGACAGGCAGACGGAAACACGGCAGACAGAGAGAGAGAGAGAGAGAGAGAGAGAGAGAGAGAGAGAGAGAGAGAGAGAGAGAGAGAGAGAGATCTGTTAGGGTCCCCGACAGATGAGGTACTCATTGTACTTCTTGCGTCAAGGTGATGACCTCTGGGAGCTGTCATGGCTCAACTAATTTTTTTTTCGGGGGGGGGGGGGGGGGGGTCACCATCGTCTTGACCTTTGACCTCAGCATATCATCGTGACCCGCTTGTGTGTTCCTGATGTTTAAGCTCCATCTAGTTCCTTATGATCCTGTCATCCCTGTCATCCAGACGATCCATCAACCATTCTATTGATTAGGGCATCATCCACTAATCCAGGGGGACCCGGCGACGCGTAAAACCTTCCGTATTCACAGGAATGCGAGCAGGAGACAGAGGACGTTATACAGTCTTTGTGGGGGGACCTATAATAGCAGCAGTTCGCAGTGACTTGCAGCGTTGCAGAATATGATACTGGGACCATTTACAGAGACCCAGGTCTTGGCTCACAACCGACAGAGCTAGGGGGAACCTAGTGAACTGTTCGTTCATTGGCGCCACACTGCTGTGACCTGTTCCTGTTGTTACGGAAGGAGCGGAAGAAAAAGAAGTAGAGGGGAAAAGACAGAATGAAGAAAAACAAGAAGAAGAAAAGGAGAAAGAAGAAAGAAGAAAAAGGAGGAGGGGGAGGAGGGGAAGAAGGAGGAGGAGGAGAGCCAGAAGAAGAAGGAGAAGAAGAAGAGGAAGGAAAAGTAGAGAAAGTAGTAGTAGTAGTAGTAGTAGTAGTAGTAGTAGTAGTAGTAGTAGTAGTAGTAGTAGTAGTAGTAGAAGAAGAAGAAGGAGAAGAAGAAGAGAGAAGAAGACAAACAGGAGAAGAAGAGAACAACAGAAGAAGAAGAAAGAGACAACAGAAGAAAACAAGAGAAGGAGAAGGGCAGAAGAAGGAGACTAAGAAGAAGATACTGTTTAAAGATATCTCATCTTTATGAGGACCTATGCCCCGTTGGGGATACACAGTCTTTTACGAAGACCTACAGCCCTTTGCAGAGGAACCCTGATACAGCTCTCGTGGTCAGGTTTCGCTATGAACAACCTGACGAGTCTACGATGTTAAGGGATCACGTCTGAGCGCACAACCGCCGCTCGTATAATCACAAAATTGAAGGGGGGAAAACGTCTTAGCGCCCAGCTTGCTGCCCATATATTCACACGCGCGCCTCACCGCCCGGCTTTCACGCCGTATTAACTCAGTTGATATAGTTGTCTGTCGCTGCACGTGTCGGGGATTGGCGGTTCCAATCCGATTTGGGCAGCGTTGAGCTGCTGGAGGTTCATTGCTCATCCTGACAGTTGCAGGGGCTGCGTGCAGAATGCGCTGCGTGTTCCCTGCGAAAGTTTTTTTTTTTTTTTTTTCTGCTGCGAAAGTTTGATTGGCTGAGCTGAGGAAAGCCATGGCGAGTCTCGAGAGCTTTATATGCAGGCAAAATTGGAGAGAGAGAGAGAGAGAGAGAGAGAGAGGAGAGAGAGGAGGGAGATGGGGGGACAGAGGGATGAGAGAGAGAGAGAGAGAGAGAGAGACAGAGAGGCAAAGATACTTCATAGAATGTTACCTGGTCTTTCTTCTTTTCACGGATGAAACTCCAAAGTTCATTATTAATGAGAGACTTTTGAGTACACAAGCGGGTTTTTTTGTTTGTTTTTTGTTTGTTTTTTGTTTTGTTTTTTGCTTTTGTTTTAAACCTTTAAGGCAGCCACATACTGTCTCCGGGTATGATGTCTAGACACGACGCCAGTGTACGCGCGTTTTATATTCGCGTCATTAATCCCGCCAGTACACTGTGGCCTTCATTGCTTCAACATGGAGTGAGTTTCGGAGTGAGGCCACTGCAGGTGGAGACTGAAACCAGAGCAATGACACAATGACCGTGCCGCCAAAAGAAGGAATAAACAAAGTACAAAAACAAAAACGATGCGTTTCGACCTACTTTGGTCTTCGTCATACAAAAGACCGTCTAGGACAATGTAAATGATGGACAAACACAAGATAACATCTAGGACAATGTAACTGATGGACAAACACAAAATAACATCTAGGACAATGTAAATGATGGACAAACACAAAATAACATCTAGGACAATGTAAATGATGGACAAACACAAAATAACATCTAGGACAATGTAAATGATGGACAAACACAAAATAACATCTAGGACAATGTAAATCATGGACAAACACAAAATAACATCTAGGTCAATGTAAATGATGGACAAACACAAAATAACATCTAGGACAATGTAAATGATGGACAAACACAAAAATATAACATCTAGGATAATGTAACTGATGGACAAAAACACAGAACAACATCTAGGACAATGCAAATGATGGACAAACACAAAGAGCATCTAGGACAATGTAAATGATGGATAAAACAAAATAACATCTAGGACAATGTTAATGTTGGACAAACACAAAAAAAACATCTAGGACAATATGAATGATGCACACAAACACAAAACAATATCTAGGGCAATGTAAATGATGGACAAACACAAAACAATATTTGGGCAATGTAAATGGACAAAGTGACGCTCACTTATCTCTTGGCACTGCTTGCAGAAAGGTTGCAGGATGGAAACTAGGCTGAAGTGGAGACAAAACGGGTTGAAATAGTATGAAGAATGATGATTAAAATAAAGAAAATGATGATAACAACAGCAACAACAACAGCCACAAGAACAATAATAACAACAACAATAATAGTAGTGATAGTAAGAAGAAGAAAGAAAAATGGTAGTAGTAGTGTGATAGTAAGAAGAAGAAGAAGAAGAAGAAAATGGTAGTATAATTATGAAATATTTTTTTTAAAAATCACAAATGATAATAATAATGTAATGATGATGATGTGATGATGATAATAATAATGATAACAAGAACAATAATAATGTTGATGATAATAATAATCATAACAGAACAAGGAGGATAGGAGTCAGAGGACAGCAACAATGATATGATTGTGGCGGCAATAGATCCAATGATAACAATAATAGTAATAACACGTGGAATGGGATTGAACGTGCCAGATTTTTTTTTTCTTTACCAGGCATGCGTTCGTGCATGTGACTTCGGCTGAAGAGCTCATTGTGAGGGACTAGGAGAAGACTGGAGTCTGTACAGACGTTAATTCCGAAGGGGAAATCTCTTTTAACCCGTCTTCACTGGGAATCGAACCCCGACTGTTGGAACAAGAGTCTGAAGCCTTAGTCACACGGCCAGCCAGATCCCCACTGATGTAAGTAACTAATGAACAAAACGGTCTTCCAGCGGTGGATAGCAAATGTGTTCAGCCTGGACACATCTAGGCCTGCAGCTTGGTGTGTTTCGTCATATTCGCTGAACAACTGTGTGTTTATTTTGTTATTTTCGTTAGCTTTTACATAGCTATGAATTCTTTTTCGTTTGTCTTTTTTTCTGTCTCCTTCCTTCTTCCTCATCTTCCTTTCTTTCCTACTTTCTTTCTTTCTTTCTTTTTGCCATTCTTTCCTTCTTCCTCTATGTCTTCTGTGTCTGCCTTGCTTTCTTTCACTTTTTGTTTGTTATAATAAGTTGAAGGGACGTGTCAATACACCAAACATAAGCACCTTGATAAACCCAGACGTTCTGTATCAAACTCTGAAATACTAAAGTTCACATGAGAATGTCCATTGGTAACGCAACATATA
>JADBJO010000832.1:220000-222500 GCA_016801955.1 Conus betulinus | reverse complement strand
CTAGAGCTTAGAGGGAGAGAGAAAATGTGTGTGTCTAAAGCTGAGAGAGAGAGAGAGAGAGAGAGAGAGAGAGAGAGAGAGAGAGAGAGAGAATTTCTGTTTTTTTTTTCAGATAAAAAGTAATAACCTCAACCTTGCATAGTGATCGCTGCCTTCCAAGTTTACAAAGCGCGCTTCTTAATCCAAAAAGTGCGCCCTTTGTGACATTACTTTTAACACTGTAGATTGTAGGGGGAAATGCGCGACTCTCGTATGCACCTGTACTATACTACATATATATAGTATGTTTGCTGAGTTTTCAAAAAACCAACCAAAGGTGCCACCTAAGAAGCAAAAGAAAAATCATGAAAGAGCAAAACAAGCTACATTTTCTTGTGAAAAAGTAGAAAAATATGAAAAGATGATCTCTTAAGACACAAGTGCTGAGGGCCAGTTCTTGGATTGAATCCGCAAGGGACTAAATTACAATAAACTAATAAATTCCAAGGATAAGTAACTGAGCACCTTTCCAGCAACTTGCTGAAGGCTCATTTTGAGAAGCATTTCTTATTCCCCATTCACCCACTCAAGCACATACTGTTAGTTAGGCAGAGTTATCTACCACTGCAGATATGAATGCCTATCTCCCCCTATTTCTTTAATCTAAGACATATGAGCAAGCTTTGTGTATAATTCAACATATATACATATATATATATATATATATATATATATATATATATATATATATATATATATATATATATATTTGCTTATCTGTTACCCTTGGAAATTAAGATCATCATCATTATCATCATCCTCTCTCTCTCTCTCTCTCTCTCTCTCTGTCTCTCTCTCTCTCTCTCTCTCTGATCCACACAAACTGCTGAACAGATAACGTAAGAGCGCTTTACTAATCATTTTCCTTGATTTTTTTTTTTTTTTTTTTTTTTGTTCTCTTGTTCCTCCACCCCCACCTGCTACCCTCGCCCCGTCCCTCTCCCACCCACCCTCTTTTTCTCGTTTTAGCCACGCAAAACTGTTAGCTACCTGTGTTTATTTCATTGAAATAGTGTTTATAGGAATGCAAGTACTGTTTCTGGGAGTTATGGTGTGTGTGTGTGTGTGTGTGTGTGTGTGTGTGTGTGTGTGTGTGTGTGTTTGAGGGAGGGAGAGAGAGGAGAGAGAGAGAGAGAGAGAGAGAGAGAGAGAGAGAGAGAGAGAGAGAGAGAGAAAAACATTTGCTTTTCGCAGCCACTTCAAAGTTTGTGAGTCTTGATGGTTTACGAATGTGTGTGCATATCTATGTGCGCGTGTGTGTTTGTACGTGTGCGTGTGCATATGCGTGCACACGCGCGCGCGCGCCTCTATGTGTGTGTGCGTGCGCTCGCGCGCGCACGCGAGTGTATGTGTGTATACATGTGCGTGCATGCGCGCGCGCATGTGTGTGTGTGTGTGTGTGTGTGTGTGAACTTTAAAACAGATGAAGAAGGTGCAAGTGTTGGGGGAGGGGTGTTTGGCCTCTCTGGCTGAACGATTTGTCCCCGTTTTCGGCGAATCGAATCGACCGCCTCTTGATGGGTGCCAAGCGCTGAAATGAAGGTCAAGGTCAAGGCTGTACGCTGCCCAGAAGGAAAGTTTTAATGATCACTGGAACTGGAGGAAAATGTCCACCCACAGCCACCCTCCTCCTCCACCCACATTTCCTTCCCTAACTTTTTCTCTTTTTTTTTTTTCTCCTTCTTTCTTTTTTTTTTTTTTTTTAAAGCGCTTCCTACTTTCTTAGCTTCAAGGCAGAGGAAAGACTTTTTTCATACCGTCCCCGTTACTTCCCCGCCCCCCTCCCCTCCATCATGGAGCTGATTCGACCAAACATTGAAGTTGGCTTTTTGTTTTGTTTTGTTTTTTTTTAGAAAGAAGAAAGTAAGAGCATTTTAGAGCATTCTCCATGTCTTTTGACCAAAAAAAAACTGGTGTGTTTTGTTTGTTCGTTTGTTGGTGGGATTGTTTTGGACACCAAAATAAGCTGTTGTATAGGAGGAGGCGAGAGAAGGAATCTTTTTTGCGAGAATCACTTGTACATCTTCGAGTCTGTCTCTCCCCCTGCCTGTGTTCTATCGTTATTGGCGGCATCAGGAACTTGACCTTCACCTTCGATGGAGGAGAGCGCGTGTGAAGGGGCAGGGAGGAGTGGGGGAGGGGGGGGGGGGGGGGGAGAATGAGGATAGAGGTAGGGAAGGGCTTGAAGTGATTTTTTCTTCAAATCCCTCTCTCTCTCTCTCTCTCTCTCTCCCTCTCTCTCTCTCTCTCTCTCTCTCTCTCTCTCTCTCACACACACACACACACACACACACACACACACACACACACACACACACAATTTCTTCCTTTTCCATGTTTTCCCTTCAAAGTACTTCTCTCGCTTACAGGAGGATTACGGCTGGGAAAAGAGATTCTTCTCACGCCCCCCTCCCCCCCCCCTCTCCACCACCGGTACTGCTGCTGCTTTTCGTCAAATATT
>JADBJO010000832.1:215000-217500 GCA_016801955.1 Conus betulinus | reverse complement strand
TTATTATTGTTAGTAGTAGTAGTAGTAGTAGTAGTAGTAGTAGAGTAGTATCATCATCATCATCATCATCATCATCATTATCATTATGATTATCATTATGATTATCATCATTATTATTGCTATCATTTTTGCTGTTTTTGTTGTTGCCATCCTTGTTGTTGTTGTTGCTGCTGCTGTGGCTGTCATCATTAATACAATCAAATTCTAATAGTTATTGTTAGTATTATTTCATTATCATTAATATCGTTGATGCTGTCACTGCGCTTGTAACGAAATTCTACCCTTGATGTGAATTGTCATTGCTATGATTCTGGCTCTAGTGTTATTGTCTTACAACCTGTAATGTTCAGAATCGTTCCCGATGTCGAATGACGCACATGCTTGTGTGTTGAAGTAGGCAGGCAGGTTTAAAGGACTTCTGCGAGGCCGATGCCTTATCCTGGGGCATTCAGGGAAAATGTTCAAGAGCATGAACGAACGCGCGCATGCATAACATGCACCATCTCTCTCTCTCTCTCCTCTCTCTCTCTCTCTCTCTCTCCTGTGTGGTGTGTGTGTGTGTGTGTGTGTGTGTGTGTGTGTGTGTGTGTGTGTGTGGTACACACACACACGCACACACACACACACCACACACACCCTGTCTCGTGCTGTGGGGCTGTGCCACATGGCCAGTCAGTCAGTCAGTCAGTCAATGACCCTGTCTCGTGCTGTCGGGCTGTGCCACATGGCCAGTCAGTCAGTCAGTCAGTCAATGACCCTGTCTCGTGCTGTGGGGCTGTGCCACATGGCCAGTCAGTCAGTCAGTCAATGACCCTGTCTCGTGCTGTGGGGCTGTGCCACATGGCCAGTCAGTCAGGTCAGTCAATGACCCTGTCTCGTGCTGTGGGGCTGTGCCACATGGCCAGCAGTCAGTCAGTCAGTCAATGACCCTGTCTCGTGCTGTGGGGTGCTGTGCCAGTCAGCCAGTCAGTCAGTCAGTCAATGACCCTGTCTCGTGCTGTGGGGCTGTGCCACATGGCCAGTCAGTCAGTCAGTCAGTCAGTCATGATGACCCTGTCTCGTGCTGTGGGGCTGTGCCACATGGCCAGTCAGTCAGTCAGTCAGTCAATGACCCTGTCTCGTGCTGTGGGGCTGTGCCACATGGCCAGTCAGTCAGTCAGTCAGTCAATGACCCTGTCTCGTGCTGTGGGGCTGTGCCACATGGCCAGTCAGTCAGTCAGTCAGTCAAGACCCTGTCTCGTGCTGTGGGGCTGTGCCACATGGCCAGAAAGTCAGTCAGAATTCCAGTCTCGTGCTGTGGGGCTGTGTCACATGCACACGTCAGTCAGTCAGTGTCAGTCGTCAATGACCCTGTCTCGTGGGGGGCTGTGCCACATGGCCAGTCAGTCAGTCAGTCAGTCAATGACCCTGTCTCGTGCTGTGGGGCTGTGCCACATGGCCAGTCAGTCAGTCAGTCAGTCAATGACCCTGTCTCGTGCTGTGGGGCTGTGCCACACACACACAGTCAGTCGTCAGTCAGTCACACACCCTGTCTCGTGCTGTGGGGCTGTGCACGGCCACAGTCACACAACACCACACACGTGCTGTGGGCTGTGCCACACGGCCAGTCCTCAGTCATGCAGTCAATGACAGGTATCGTGCTGTGGGGCTGTGCACGGACGTCAATTGAGTCAGTCAAGCACGTGAGTGCAGCACGACACGTGCACGCTACCAATGCGTGGACCCACACACACAGACATACATGATCGACACGCACCACACACACACACACGCAATGTATGCGTGCGCACACACACAACACACAGCACACGCACACGCACACACACCCCACACACACCACACAGACACACATGAAACGCACACAACACACACTCACGTGTGCACACACAGACACAGAACAGAAGACACGAGAGTGTGAAGTGTATTCACCGTGTGCCTGTGTATAAAGAGAGAGTGGGGGAGATAGAGAGAGATCTTTGAGAGAGAGAGAGACAGAGAGATAGATAGACAGGCAAACAGACAGATAGAGTGATAGACAGACAAGACAGACTGAGAGAATTGATAATTGAAAGAGAGAAGAGAGAAGAAACAGAGTAGTTTTTCAACCTCTTCCTTCCGTCCAAATCCACTTTATCTTTGATTAATGAACCTTTTAAATGACGTTTTTTCACTCTGTTGTGATATTACAAGAGTAAGCAAAATCAACAATCAAACAACAAGGTGGAGGAAAAAGAACTGAGTATGATGATTAACAAATGAACACGTGAGATATCAAAAAATTGATCCAGTTTCATGACATGACTGATTGGACTATTAACTATTCATCGTCCAATATCATTCAGATTAAAATTCTTGTTCTGTGAAAAAAAAAAAATCAGCTGGTTGATTTTTTCGATGGCATGAAGTGCTACTACAATAACTTTGAGGTAGTATGGTTAGCTCTGATTATCTATTAAGAATGTGCCGAATGGACGACTTCCCGATACAGGTACAGTTTACA
>JADBJO010000832.1:207500-210000 GCA_016801955.1 Conus betulinus | reverse complement strand
TTTGATGGACTTATCTGCCACGTTTGATGGACTCATCTGCCACGTTTGATGGACTTATCTGCCACGTTTGATGGAATCATCTGACACGTTTTGATGGAATCATCTGACACGTTTTGATGGACTCAAATGACACGTTTTGATGGACTCATCTGCCACGTTTGATGGACTTACCTGGCACGTGTGGCTTTTTTCCTATTTTTTTGTGTGTGCCACCATTGGTGCCAGTTTGTCACTCTGATAGTCTTTGGTGCATGCAGTCTTTAGAGAGTTTGGTGGTAGTGAGTCTGGTGACAGGCTGTTGATCCCTTGGCGAATCCAGGCGATCGGCTCTCTCCAAGAACGTGTAAGAGTGGTCCTGGCTCCAACCCTCTCCCTCACCCTCTCTCCACCCACCCACCTACCTACCCCCCAGCCTCCCGCTTCCCCGTCATCATCCAAAGCTTTCCTCACGACCACCCCACTCTACCCCTTTCCAAGTCTCCTCCTCTCTTGGTTCCATTGTGACATCGTGAGCTCCGCGTTCAATGAAGTTCTAATTCTTAAGCTCGCTTCTCTCTCTCCTCTCTCTCTCTCTCTCCTCTCTCTCTCTCTCTCTCTCTCTCTCTCTCTCTCTCTCTCTCTTCTCTCCTTCTCTCCTTCTCTCCTGCTGTCTTTGTGATTGATCCTTCCTTGTCTCGATTTGCGTTTCAGGAAATCCTGTTTCTACTTTAACAACAAAAAAAATGTGATAACAAGATATTCCCACACCCCTCCTCCACCCCCCCTCTCTGCACCCTCCCCCCCCCCCTTCCCCATTTCGTTTTTCCCAAATCGGAATTCGTGAAGGTGGTTATTTTCTTCTCTCTTTTTTTTTTTTTTTTTTCTTTTTTTTTTTTTCTTGATCCACACTTCGTAAAAGGTTTCGCGTGATTCTTTTTTTTTTTTCTTTTTTTTTTTTTTTTTCCACCCTTCTCTCTCTTTCTTTCTCTCTGTGTTCTTGCCGCGTGGTTCGTTTCCTTTCCCAGAGAGCCGTTTCCTTTAGTGTGATACGATGTGTGGAGATTAAGCGTTTTGTGGGCCCTTGATTCGTGCTGCCCGCCTGAATGACGGCTGTATTGATTTAGTGGCGGGAGGAGGGGTGAAATTGGCCAGGAGAGGACGGGAGGGGAGGGGAGGGGAGGAGAGCTTCGATCTCTTGCTAGCACCACCGGGTCGTTGGCTCCTTGGGTGTGTGCGGTGGTGGCGACTTTTGATGGCGTGTGGAAGGCGCGCTCCCGCTTATCGCCCCTTCACGGTTAAGTAAACCGCTTTTCCTGCTGCACCGACATCTTCCTTCTGCCGCACACACCGCCATCTCTCTCTCTCTCTCTCTCTCTCTCTCTCTCTCTCTCTGGTAGTCTCTCCCTTTGATACCGCGCCCGCCTCGCGCTGCACGGACGTGACGTCACGCCGGCGCCAGGCGAGAGATTCTCCACCCCTCCCCTCACCACCCCCATCCCCTTCCCTCCCCTCCCGGATGTCGTCCACCTTCTTCTCCTCTTCCTCCGCGCCTCCTTTACACCGGACGTCCCGTGCGCGTGCGCACAGGCAGCGGCGGGAAGCGGCAAGGACGGGCGGAGCGAGTTTCCGGCGGCGGCGGCGGCGGTAGTGGTGCGTGATAGGAGCCCCGAGACGGCGACGACGACTGCGACGACAGCATCGGCGGTGACGACGACGACAACGACGACGACGACGAGAATAACGACGAACTGCATCAGTAGCAGCAGCAACAGTAACAGCAGCAGCAGTAGCAGTAGCAAGCAGTAGCAAGAGTGCCGCCGGCACGTGCAACAATCCCAGACCGGCGCTGCCGTCGCTGTCCCCTCCTGTGTGTGCACTGGACCTGTCCAACCCGGTGTCGCCGGAGAAAAACGCTCCCCCGTCAGGACCCACACCTGCCGGCCTCTCTCCTTCCACAGTATCCTCACGCCGACGCCGGAGAGAGCCCCCTGACGGAGCGCCGAGAGGAGAAGGTCAAGGACGCTCGGGGCAATGGGTCCACCAAGGTCAGGGACAAGAGCCCGTCCAAGCTGTTAGGGGTCACTCTGTCGGCGACGCTGCCTCTCCGTGGATTAAATGCCTCGCCCGGCATGTCGATTCGCCGCAAGATTCTGCCGCACAAAACGGAAGTTGACGCGCGGGATGACCTGCGACACCATCCTCTTCCGGCCGCCGCCGGAAATTGTGGTGAGTTTGGGGGGGTCGAGATGTATTTTTGTGTTTGGTTGGGGGCGGGGGGGGGGGAGTTGTTTTGTATTTTTTAGTGTGGTGATGTTGATGGTGGAAATGGTGGTGGTAGTGCGCGCTCTGTCTGTCTGTCTCTCTCTCTCTCTCTCTCTCTCTCTCTCTCTCTCTCTCTGTGTTTCTCACGTGTGTGTGTGTGTGTGTGTGTGTGGGGGGGGGGGGGGGATGACTGCGTTTTTCTATGCATGTCTGTGCGTGTATATGCAAATGTAAGGGCGTGCGGATGCAGTGATTGCAT
>JADBJO010000832.1:197500-202500 GCA_016801955.1 Conus betulinus | reverse complement strand
TAGGGAGTTGCATGATGTGAGACATAAACATTTTACAGCAGACTCCATGAAATGAAATAGATGTTCGCCTGATGTGATCTTTGACTTTCTGAAGGAGATTACCATTTTTCATCTGATCTGAGATCTTACAGAAGAAAGATTTTAACAAAATTTCCGGTGTGTTTTAACAAGGCATATTTTATTGGGTTGTGTGAATGAGTTTTTTTTTTTAAATGACTTGTGAGTTGACTTCAACGCGTTGACAGCCCTGATATGGCCCTAGGCCCTTTGCTGTCGGCTGGGCTGTAAAACAACATCACCTTACGTTACCTTAAATAAAGTTATCCTTCTGTTTAATGCCTAGGTCGCTTTCTGTGTCCTCTACGCTAAGGAGCAGAATATAAACAATGTTGAATGCATCTGATGTAGTCGTCGTATCCCCTGGCTACACGACTCCAGGGATCATCCGAACAGCTGAAGTACTTGAACACTATGGTACAAATGCATCAGCTAGGGATGAGAACATTACCTGTGTGACCGTTTTTGACTACCCCGCCACGTGGACAGCCACACTCCGACTTTGGCGGATTTTGGAGACTGATAATGTTATGCTAGGAGCTTGTCACGACTGATGACAATCCCGCATAACTATGCAGAGCATAACAACATTTTGATGTAGCCTGGTGTTCTAGCCTATGTCAATTGGCCTGACACAGCCTTAAGCCAAGGCAGGAATGCATCTGATGATGCTACTGATATGTAAAGGATATTGTTTCCACCTCCCATAGGTTCTCTCGTTAGGCGTTCTTCTTCTACCCACACCCATATATAGAGGAAACACGTTTTCTATTTCTGTATATGTCAGCTCATATCCCATATTTCTTAGCCATACAACAGAAGTAGCTGCATCTGACTTTGAAATAAAACGAACAATACCCGAGTTGTTTTCATGAGTGTTGTAAACATTTACAATGTTTAATTAAGTGTGTGTGTGTGTGTGTGTGTGTGTGTGTGTGTGTGTGTGTGTGTGTGTGTTTTAGTGGCAAAATCATTGTAGAAGCCTCGGAAACAAACAAACAAAACCAAAACTTAGCCTGGTGGTGAAGTATGCACTTATATATATATATATATATATATATATATATATATATATATATATATATATATATATATATATATATATATATAACACATTACCATTTGTACTCCACCAAAGAGACAGAGACAGAGAGAAACACAGAGAGAGAAAGACAGAGACAGAGGGAGAGAGAGGGACAGAGACACAAAGAGAGGAGAGACAGAGACAAAGAGGCAGAGAGAGAGAGAGAGATGAGAGGGAGGTTAAATTCGGTTCGATTGGATTTTGCGAAACATCAATTTCCCGCACAGGGCAAGTAAATTCCCTCAGCCCTGATCCGATTGGCTTCCATGGCAGGAGGCCCACGCGTACACGCACATGCAGAGACGCTGCACACACACACACACACACGCGCGCGCGCGCGCGCGCGCGCACCCACACCCACACACGCGCGCGCGCGCACGCACGCACGCACACACAAACACATGCACGCACGCACTTACACATACACAAAAACGCGCGCGCGCGCGCGTTCGCGCGCGCGCGCGCATGCATGTACTCCTTCCGCTGGGTATCGCCTTCTGCGTTGCAGTGGGTTGTGCGCTCCATGCATTATTGAAAGGTCGGCGTATCGAAATGTGCTCCTCCATTAAACCATTTCCTGAGACAACCGTTCCTGGAACAAACACGTAGAGAGAGAGAGAGAGAGAGGAGAGAGAGAGAGAGAGAGAGAGAGAGAGAGAGAGAGAGAAGAGTAGAGAGAGAGAGAGAGGAGCGAGAGAGGAATACAGATAGAAAGGAGAGAGAGGAGAAAGAGAGATGAGAGAGAGGGGGCGAGAGATAGAAAGAGAGAGAGAAGAGAGGAGAGAGAGGGAGAGAGAGAGAGAGAGAGAAAGAAAGAGGATAAAGAGAAGGAAAGTGAGATAGAGAAAGAGAGAAAGAGAGAAGAGAAAGAGGGAATGAAAGAAAAGAGAGAAGAAAAAGAAGAGAGAAAAAAAGAGAAAGAAAGGAGAGAAAGAAGGTAGGAAAGAAAGAAATAGAGAGGGAGAGAGAGAGAGAGAGATCAGAACTCGGATGGTTTACTCATATAAAGGCCATTGCCCCATGTGAAGGGGGGTATGGAGAACATAACAAACAATATGAGAATTATAAAAAACACAACGAAAGACTGGATGGACTACTCACTCACGAAGTCATAAACTGATCTCTACTGAAATGCCTTGAATACAAGTAGAGAGAGAGAGAGAGAGAGAGAGAGAGAGAGAGAGAGAGAGAGAGAGAGAGAGACAGAGACCACCATACAGGAAGCTGAAAAAACCAACGGCGCTTTACTCAGTTCACTTCCTCTGGTCACCAAATAAAATAACATTTTGACCCACGCTTGGAGGGACGCACCGCTATCACGAACACATTTCATCCATCATGCGCGTTCGATCGCGTGCACAAATGCACAGATGAACACTCAACGCACGCACGCGCGCGTGCCTGTTGGAACATTTGAAATTTTAAAATGGAAAAAAAGCCGGACTTCCTGATTTACCGAGATAATTCGATGTTACAGCAGACAGAATCTCCCTGATCTACTGACTGTCGTAGAATTGTGTTCAGGGAAGTTGTAGCACCACCCGTCTACATGCCGGCATTAAAAGTACTGTAAGTAATGACCGACTTGGTCTTGTGTGTGAATATGTACGGGTGTTTGTGTTGATCGTTGTTAGGAACGTGCGGGTCCGATGGTTACAGAGCATGCAGCTGAAAAAACGGATGGGTTTAGGGTTCAAACCGCTCGTTGGGTCGGATTTCATGACTGGAAAAAAAATCTCCCTGTCTAACCGGTAATGACGAGGTACATGATTCAGTCCAGGAAAGGTGTGTGTGTGTGTGTGTGTGTGTGTGTGTGTGTGTGTGTGTGTGTGTGTGTGTGTGTGTATCTGTCTGTCTGTCTGTCTGTCTGTCTGTCTGTGCTACTTTGCTTTGCCGGTTTTAACTCTACACACAAAGCGCTTTTTTTGACCAAAGTCACTGGTAGTTTTTAGTATGTGTTTCCGTAGAAGACTTCTGGTGTGTGTGTGCGTGTGTTATGTGTGTGTGTGTGTGTGTGTGTGTGTGTGTGTGGTGTGTGTGTGTGTGTGTGTGTGTGTGTGTGTGTGTGTGTGTTTCTGCTTTTCTTTGCCGGTTTTAACTCTGTACGCAAAGTGCTTTTTGACCAATGTCAATAGTATTTTTCAGTATCTATTTCCATAGAAGACTTCTGGTGTGTGTGCGAGCGCCTCTGTGTGTGCGTGTGTGGTGTGTGAGTGGTGTGTGTGTGTGTGTGTTGTGTGGTTTTATTTGTGTGTGTGTGTGTGTGTGTGTGTGTGTGTGTGTGGTGGCTGTGTGTGGAGTGTGTGTGTGTGTGTGTGTGTGGTGGTATGAGTGAATGCGAGAGAGAGAGACTGTGTGTGTCTGTGGTTTTTCAGTTTTTATGTACGTGGCGAGAGAGACAGAGAGAGTGAGAGGGCTGTATTACATGTAATAGCAAGAGGTGTGCGTGTGTAATAGTGTGTGGTGCGTGTGTGTTGTGTGTGGTGTGTGTGTGTCTGTGGTGTCCTCCTCTTTATACTGCGTCCTCTCCAGAAACTAACCCCACATTCCTTGCGAGCCAAAACGAAAACTTGTTTTTGCCCTTTCATAAACCACCACCTGGCACCGTCTTCAGAGGCCATCAAACATGTGTCCACACCTCTCAAATCCTGTATATACATGGGCGGTTAGCACGTGCACGTTCGCTCACAATAGGCCTGTCAACACTTCCATAGGTCAAGGAACCTTTCAAAAGGTACCCCATATACCCAAGGTGCAGCAGTATAATGATCACGCCAGTGTAACTAAGTGTATTGTAGGAGGGGCAGGTAGTGAAAGGAATATGCTGCTCTCCACTGTCCTGTTGATGGCTGTGTGAGTTCGAATCCCTTGTGGAGTCGGATTTTTTGTTTTAAGTTTGAAAGTCCTGCCTTGTCCCTCACCCGTTGATAGGTGCTGAATCAGTTGAGGGAAGGTTGCATTTGCGATGGGTGCAGGCGGGGGATAGGAAGGCTGGAAGGCGAGGGATGGGCTCCGTCTCCTTCTGTAGCTCTAGCTGTGCCGTAGATGCGATGAATCTCTAACAATGCGAAAGCTCTGTTTGGCTGTGGGAAGGACATTTAAAACCCTTTTTTTAACCTTAACCAGTGTGTTGTTGCTTTTTGTACTGTGTGGTATTTTATTGTAATGCATTCTTTGTGTTTACTGTGTGTTCGTTGTTCGTTGTCATCTTGCGGTCATCCACACATTGATGTTTTACCGGATTTCTCATCATTCCCAACAGCAGCAGCAGCAGCAGCAGCATGTTCATTATCATCATCAACATCATCGTTGTCGTCGTCATCATCAATGTCGTCGTTATGATCATCATCATTATCATCGTCATCATCATCATCATCATCATCATCATCATCATCATTATCACAACACCACACCACCACCACACCCCACCATCCATCATCATCATCATCACCACCACCACCACCACACCACAAACCACCACCACCATCACCATCATCATTACACAGTCACCATCATCACCATCAACACCATCAACACCATCATAATCATCTCAATCTTCATGACAATCACTACTCACTGTCATTAGGCCCTAGTCCTCTGTCCCTCTAAGGAAAAACTGACCACAAGCACCCTGCCATGTCCGAGGGGGCGAGGTTGACCTTTGAACATCCTGGATGACAGGCCCGGTCAGACACAGGGTCAGTCTGGAGCGGAATGGGAAGGGAGGTTGACGGATTGGGAACGGAGGGGGGAGAGGGAGAGGGTGGAGTGAGATCTGTTTTGGGGGAGAGATAACAGAGCTGTAGGACGGTGGTGTGCGTGTGCGTGTGTGTGTTGTGGGTTGTGTGTTTGTGTTGTG
>JADBJO010000832.1:175000-182500 GCA_016801955.1 Conus betulinus | reverse complement strand
CACCCCCCCTCCCTCCCCTCTCTCTCTCTCTCTCTCTCTCTCTCTCTCTCTCTCTCTCTCTCTCTCTCTCTCTCTCTCTGTTTTCTCCCTCTCTCTCTGTCTGGCCGTTCTCTTCAGTGCCCACAGCCAGGTTTTTGCAGGAGTGCCGGAAGGGGTCCAAGACAGACAGGCTGTGCCATGGTGGACTGGCCCACAGACTGGGCTTCCTGCTTCCCTTGACTTGCAACGTCTGACCATAGGGAACGCACACGCGCACGTGCGCAATGTTTGTCTGTGTTTGTGTGTATGTAGGTATGATTGTTTTCAAGTGTGTATGTGTGTATGTATGTATGCATGTATGTATGTATTATATGTGTGTATGTATGTATGTGCGCATGTATGTATGCATGTATGTATGCATGCATGTAAGTGTTTGTGTGTCTGCATGCCTGTCCCCCCTACCTCTCTTCCTCCTCCCCCGCTTCACTTCACCCCCCCCCCCCCCCCCCCCACCCCCATCCCGTCCCGTATGTGCGAGTGCATGCGTTTGTGTGGATAGGTCGATGTGCACAATCAGGTTTGTTCGTGTGCATATATACGCGCGCGCACGCCCGTGTATGTGTATGTGTGTGTGTGTGCTTGTGCGTGTGTGTTTGTGTGTGTTTTTTTCCCTGTGTGCGTGCGCGCGCGCGCCTGTGTGTGTATGTGTATGCGTGTGTTTTATGTGTGTAGTATATGTCTGTCTGTCTGTCTGTCTGTCTATACGCAAACGCTCGCGAGTTCGCATGTCCTCGTGTTTGTATGTCTGTCTTTTCAAGTGTGTGTTTGTGGGGAGGGGGGGGGGGGGGGAAGGAATGAGGGCGGGTGGTTGGGTGGGTGTGAACATGGGTGTGAATGTGTGTAGTAGGAGAGGGTGGTGGGGTGGGGGTGGTTACGAATACGTGTGCGTGCGTAGGAAGCGCGCGCGAGCACGTGCTGGTGTTTGAAGTGCAAATGACAACACCTGCACATGACAGCGACGACCACTTGGATGGACAGCTTTGATAGACTGAACCATGCTGGACGGGGCTCGCTGTGTGTCCGTCGCTGGGTGGGAGCACCTCAAGTGTTCATTACAGTCCAAAACTCCTGGGCCGCCAGGACAAAACAGGGGAGGGAAGCAGGGGAGGGAGAGGGCGTGGGAAGGGGAGAGAAACGGGACAAAAAAAAAAAAGAGAAAGAAAAAAAACGAGAGGTTGAGGCGATAAGAAGGCTGGAGAGATGGGGGGAGGGGGTGAAGGGAAGAGGGGAGACGAGATGGCCAAGATCGAAGAGAGAGGGAGAGAGAGAGTAAGAGAGAGAGAGAGAGAGGAGGAGGAGGAGGGGCGGGAGGGTAGAGGTTGAATGAGAAAAGGAACAGAGGTCGAACGACAGGAAGAGGGTGAGAAGAACGAAGAGTAAGGGAGATGGAGGGGAGAGGGAAGGGAAGGGATGGAGGAGATAGGGTGGGAGTCGAGGAAGGAAGGAGGGAGGGAGGGAGTGGGGTGACAGTTTACAAGATCGAAGAAGATAGATAGAGAGAAAGAAAGCTGGGCAAAGATCGAGGGGAAAGAGAAAGAAAGAGAGAGAGACAGACAGAAAACGTGTGTGTGTGTGTGTGTGTGGGGGGGGGGGGGGGGGGGGGGGAGGGGGGGGGGGATCCCATAACGGGGAAGAGCGAAAGACGAAATAAACGGACAGACAGACACAGTGAGAGAAAGAGGGAATCACGCACGCACACACGTACGCACATGCACATACACGCGCGTGCGCGCATACATAAACACACACACATGCACGCACGCACGCACACACACACACAAAGGCATGCACGCATGCACACGCGCGCGCGCACACACACACACACACACACACACACACACACACACACACACACACACACACACACACACACACACACGAGAGAGAGAGAGAGGGGGGGGGGGGAGAGAGGGAGAGAGAGGCTGGGCAAGCAAGTGATGCCGTGACATTTGCATTTGACTGCGGTTCCTAATAGGGCTGCTGCACCATTCTGCTGACAGAAGAAGGGAAGGGGGGGGGGGGGGGGGGGGGGGGAAAAGAAACAGGAGGGAGGGGAGGTAGGATGACAGGCGTGCGCGCGCACACACACACACACACACACACACACACACACACACACACACACACACACACACACTTTCGCTTGCGCGCGCACAAAGCACACACCCGCGCGCACGCACGCACGGACGCTCGCACACACGTGCTCACACTCACACTCACGCGCGCGCGTGCATGCATACACACTCTCACACGTGCATGAAAGAAAGAGGGAGGGAGGGGGAGAGAGAGAGAGAGGGGGTACGACCCTCCTAATATTTTATATGACAATATTTGGTAATAAAACGTGTGCCGGCATAAAAATCCGATTTGCCGATTTATTCTCCTGTTATTAGATTCTGCATTCTGTTGACTTTGGTGTCGTGTGTTCTTTTCCCTTTTCTAGTTGCCGTGCACCTTCCTCCTCCTCCTCTCCTCCTCCTCCTCCTTTTCTGTTGTCATCAGTATCATCATCATCATCATTATTATCAATATTATCATCACCATTATCAGCAGCAGCAGCAGCATCGTCAACGTCATCATCAACATCTTTTTTCTTCTTCTTCTGCCTTGTCCTCTCTTCTTCTTCTTCTTCTTCTTTCTTGTTCTTCTTCGTCGTCATCATCATTTTTTTTTTCTCTTTCTTCGTTTTTTTTTTTTGTTTTGGTTTGGGGTTTTTTTTTTTTTTTTTTTTTTTTTTTTGTCATCATCATTATCATAATCATCATCTTCCTCCTCCTCCTCCTTTTCTAAACTAATCTAAACTAGCGGGGCACAGAAATTTCCAAAAAGAGCACACTTATCATGCTGTTTATGGCCAGATGAATATCTAATGCATTAATGCGGACCAGAACCTCTTCCAAACTAAAGATTAAGAAAGAATTCTGCCTGAATGATCTATTAGAGTACGCTACTACAGTTTGCAACAAAGTGGAATTCAAAAAAGAAGGCGTGAACTTGTAGCTGAAGCGATGTTGTTTGATGAAACGTTCAACATTGGTCAAAGATGTTTCTGTTGTGAGAAATGGGCACAGAATAGTGTTCTGTGTGTGAAAGATATTCGGGACAAACCACGGGACCTCAAGACTAACTTTTCAGGAGTTTACAAATGTACACGAGAATACAAAGAAAAAGTGTCACCCGGGACATGGGACAACACCAGTGAAACCCTTGCAAAAGTCTGTATAATCATTAACTAGCATGGAGAGAGAGAGAGCATCCTCGGTGCGTTATGATATATTGATAACACTTGGCGCTATGAAACGGAAAGACTAAGCCATTTTCAACACTGGCAAGAAAACTCAACACACACACATTGATATGGAAAGAATTTTTACAGACAACATTCAAAACGAAAGAAGGTACACTAAAAAAAAAAAAAATGACATCAAATTAGAGTAGGTGACAGTATTTCAATCATTGTTTTTAAAAGATGGATATGCTTGTGATTTTGTTCCAAAGAAAAGAGCACAGTTGTGGTCACTCACTTTTCGAAGGACGTAACACTAAAACAGACAAAAAGTTCAGCAACTTCGATAAATTAACATTTGAAATTAAACTAGTGTGTATTTGTGTCCGGTACAGGGTATATGGACAAGCTTGGAGCATCCTTGACGGGGGGGGGGGGGGGGGAAGGGGGGGGGGGGGGGGGGCTGTTTGTTCTGTGTATTCTTTGTTGGCATGTCTGCTAGGATCGTAAGCAAGCATTCGTTTGGAGTTATAGACGTGTACTTAGTTCATGGGAGGAAGAGTTAGTCACCCCACTTGTTCGTTATTTACGGTTTGCCATTCCTTGCCTTATTAAATTGTCCTTTGAACTAGTTTTGATTCACACATCAAATGTCTTGAATACAAATATTTTGATACATCTTTTGATTTCAACTGGAAAGTTTATTACTGAAATTTAAAAAAAAAAAATAGGCCAAACAAAACTTAACGTTCTCGCGTTCTGGACAGAATTAATTTTTAGATATGAAATTGAGAAGTATATGTACCAATTACACACCGGAAAGTTGTCACATTTACAGGTGTATTTGAGAAGAGAGACCTTGTTGGTCTTGTGAACATCGTCGTTAATATTGCTGTTAAAACCATATGACAGTATCCGTTGAGATAAAATGTAAAATTCATCAGCAATCCACAAAGTGTGTGAGTGCGCGCGTGCACCCGCGGTACTCGACAAGTACTGCTTTGTTTGTTTTTTTGTTCTTGTGTGTTTGTTGATCATAAGGCACCTTTTTAATTTTTACTGCTTTTCTATGTTTCATATATATCTCGCGCGCATCAGAAGGGGGCCAGAATCATATATATGTAGAAAGTCTGTTTGTTGTTGTTGTTTTTTTTTTCGCATCTGTGCCTGTTGTGAAATTATAGAAGATTTTGTTTCCCCGCATCCATTTGTTTGTTTGGTCACGTGCCTGTAGAGATATATAGGTTTGTTTTTTTTATCTCCCCCCCCCCCCCCCCCCCCCCCCCCACCATGTATTTGTTTTCTACGAGCGTGTGCCCATTGTCCGTATACAGTGGGGTGGGAAAAAAAAATGGAAGATCTCGCTTCCCCCCCCCTCCCCCCCATCGAGATTTGTCCCAACGGAGTCTATGTAACCTGACGCTCGTGAGGGGCAATGGCCGTAGACAAATAAGAGATCTGATTTCCCCAGATCTGATTTCCCCTCCCTCCCCTCCTTCTCTCTTTGTCTGTCTGTCTGTCTGTCTCTCTCTCTCTCTCTCTCTCTCACTCTCTGTCTCTCTCTCTCTCTCTCTCTCTCTCCCCCTCCCCCCCCCCCCCCCCACTCGTTCCATCACCATAACAAGCCAAGTAAATTTATATGAACTTTACAGAAATGAATTTTGTATCCCTGCTGAGAAACACTTTTTTTTAAGCGTAAAGTGTGTGCCACGCTTTTTGTAAGCTTAAAGTGTGTGCCACGCTTTTTTTTTAAAGTTTAAAAGTGCACGCCACACTTTTTAAGCTTAAAATGCGTGCCACACTTTTTTTTAAGCTTAAGTGCGTGGCAGAATGATTTCTTTTGGAATTGACTTGTGTGTGTGTGTGTGTGTGTGTGTGTGTGTGTGTGTGTGTGTGTGTGTGTGTGTGTGTGTGTTAGAGCAAATGGGGCGACAGGGAGTGGTGAAGGATTGGGGGGGGGGGGGGGGAGAGGACGTTGAGATAGTCTCAGCCCAGGGGACGGAATCGACAGAGGATGTTGGATGGGGGTTGGGAGTCAGGGAATGCCAAAAGTGATAGAAAAATACACATTTTGTTTGGTATCTTTTCGCGCGCACAAAAAGTGCAGTCGATCAGGGTAGAGTAATTTGCGTTCAGTTTTCCCTTTCACTTGTTGTCCAGCAGACAACTCAAGCCTGTGTTAATTTATAGGTGAAAGGGAAGGAAGTCACTCTTGTTATGGGGCAAAAAGGATGAAAGGGAGGCGGGGGGGGGGGGGGGGGGGGGAGGGGGGGGGGGGGGGGGCACTGACTTACGCATGTGTGCAGCGGTTTCTATCATTTCAGTTTTGAATATTGACATCCTTAAGTGGTAACAAAAAAGAAAAACGTTTTGCTAAATGTGCAGTCCATTCCTGCCTAGGTCGTCACAATCGGATTACGTTAAAAGAAACTAGATAAATAAATGAGTGAATAAACAGATCTTTCATATACAAAAAAACATATAACGATTTTCTTTAAAGACAGGGGAGTTCATTTTAGCTAATAGCAGTACAAATGGACAGTTAGAGCCCATCTTTGTGGTTAAACTTTCACTACCTTTTGGCCAAGTTGCATTAACCAAGAGAAAAGAAACTAGCATGTTACAGTCTGTGGGGGAAAATACAAAGTCTAATCCGCTCTAGGTGAAAGGTTGATTTGCAGAACACAGATATCGAAAAAACGGCTCAAGGGGACAATGAAGAAAGATGGGAAAATATTAAAAGAAAAAAGAAAGTAAACAAAAAACTAAGAGAGTGATGGAAAAGAGGAAATCATTAGCACAGATTTTTCCAGAAGATGGAGAAAGAGAGAGGAGAGAGAGAGAGAGAGAGAGAGAGAGAGAGAGAGAGAGTGTGTGTGTGTGTGTGTGTGTGTGTGGAGAGAGAGAGAGAGAGTGTGTGTGTGTGTGTGTGTGTGTGTGTGTGTGTGGAGAGAGAGAGAGAGAGAGAGAGAGAGAGAGAAAAGAGAACAAAGGTCAAAAGCAAGGAAGAAATGTCTACACAATGAGGTTCGTAATTCATTTTATTTTTGTTTAAAATTCACTTTATCGTCGATGCAAAGAAGGTCAGTGATATTTTACGGAGCAAAAATTCAAAGAGTATTTTTTTTATCAAATCATGCTTACCCAGTATTTTTGTCCTCACGCCCTTCAAAAGTAATAGTGTCATCTGACAGGTCAAAAGACCCACTGCCATTTCCATTGTCCATTCCATTATTTACAGAGAACAGAACAAAGCCACTGCCCCTAAACCATGACATAATTTACCAAGGAAGGGTTTTTTTGTCTTTTTTTATCAGGGTTTATCAATACTAAATGTTAGATTATGGTTAGGATTAGGTCAAGTTAGGTTACGGTTAGGGTCAAACGGTCATGTATAGGGTTAGCGGTTTAGGGTCAAGGTCAGTAAAGGGTTACTGTCAAGGTCATGTAAAGGGTAAGGGTTACGGCTAGGGTTAAGGTCATGTAAAGGGGGTAAGGGTTACGGCTAGGGTTAAGGTCATGTAAAGGGTTAAGGTTAGGGTCAAGGTCATGTTAAGGGCTAGAGTTACGGTAAGGGCCAAGGTCATGTAAAGGGTTAGGGTTACAGTTAAGGTCAGGGTCATGTAAATCAGGGTTGAGACTGTTTCAGTGTTCTGATCAAAGTCCCCATCTGTGAGGCCTACGTACACGGTCTGCCTTCCTCTGAGAGGGAAAACCAAAGCTGACAGGGGGAGGGGAGGGAAGCGACCGAGTCGATCTGTTGGAAGAGACTGTCGATGGTTCAGTTCCTGGCTCCAACCAATCACACCCAGCCCTGTGATCATTTACGCCAAGTTGAACAGATTCTCTTGGGACAGCACTTGGAGAGAGAAAGTGAGACAGAGGGCCTAGTGAGAGAGAGAGAGGAGGAGGAGGAGGACGTTATTTGCCCTATCGTTGCAATAATATTTTCATATCGTTGGGAGCATAATATTTTCAGAGAGAGAGAGAGAGAGAGAGAGAGAGAGAGAGAGAGAGAGAGAGAGAATGATTATTTGATATATTGTTGCAATAACATTTTCATGGGAAAGAGAGAGACAGAGAATCCCAAAGACAGTTTATTTGTCCTACGGTTCCAATAGTATTTTCATTTCGATTGATCGAACGTGCAATCTACAAATAGTATCTGTTGCTTTCAGTGATATTTGATCGTCACTATTTTTTTTTCAAAGTTTAAATGTAGTTATGTCTTTGTT
>JADBJO010000832.1:162500-167500 GCA_016801955.1 Conus betulinus | reverse complement strand
TGAACTTGGTGTTTGCCCAACTTAAAAAGAGTGTGACTGGTTTTCGCTCTCCTTTAAAAGAGTCGTAACTGGTTTTGCAGTTCTGAAAGAGGGTGAACTTAGTTTTTGCTCCCCTCGAAAAAATTGAGCTTGCGGTTTTGGCTGTCACTAAAAGTGTGTGGGTGGTTTTTTTGCTCCCTTTACGAAGAGTGTGCTTGGTTTTACGCTTATCAAACGGATGTGATAGGGTTTTGTTGCTCTCCTTTATTACAGAGAACTAGATTTTTTTTTCCATAGAAAGTGGATGACTGGTTTTCCCTCTTCTGACAAAGGGTGAGCTTTGTTTTTACTTTACTTAAAAGGGTGAAATTAGGTTTGCTCTCTTTAAAAAGAAGGTGAGCTTGATTTGTGCTGTCGTTTAAAAAAGGAGTTTGGTATTTGCTCTCCTTAAAAAAAAAAAAAAAAAAAAAAAAAAAAAAGATTAGCTTTGGGTTTGCTCTTCTTGTAAAATGATAAGTTTGGGTTTTACTCTCTTTAAAGAAAGAATGAACTTGGTTCTGCTCTTCATTGAGAGAGAGGTAGAGAGAGAGAGAGAGAGAGAGAGAGAGAGAGAGAGAGAGAGAGAGAGAGAGAGAGAGAAACTCTGCTACTGAGGGTGAGGTGGGGGGAGGGCGGGAAAGAAGAGCGGGTTGCAAGGGAGAAAGGAGGGGGAAGGAAGGACTGCAAACACACGGTTGCGAAATCAAAGAGACGGAATGTGTCTGTCTGCAGAAAAAAAAAAAACTTGTTTCCGAAGATTCTGGTCATCATGAAAGCATCCCTTCTTCCACATGCACGTGGAGAGTCAGCAGACGTAAGAAAGACAACCCTTCTTTCTAGCAAATGTCCGCAGTGCCATCCATCCAAAGGAAAAGATCATACAAAGCAATCACGTACCCGCACTTGTTGCCACCTGCCCCAAAGACTGTGATTTTTTGTGGGGGAGATGGTGGGGTGGGGTGATGGGGAAAGGGCCATGGGCGCAGACAGATGATGGAAAGGGAGACACTGAAAGTGTCAGGAACAGGAAGAGCTTCATTAGCCGTACACCCATCACTGCAAATGCGCAGACATAAATGTGTTCAGTACTAGACTGCCGAGACGTCCTGGGAATTAAAACTGAGAATGAGAAAGAATGTATGTCTCTGAGAGAAACGTGAGAAGAAAGGCAGTAACTCAGAGAACCGATTTCTGCTAGAAATGCAGTTTCCTACACACACACACACACACACACACACACACACACACACACACACACACACACACACACACACACACACACACGAGTGCTGACTGAATAGACGTCATGAAATAAATATCGAGAGTGAGACAGAATGTCACAGGTTTGCAGAGAGAGAGAGAGAGAGAGATGATGATGATGATGATGATGATGATGATGTTTCCAGCATAAATCGAGAAACGAGTTTGGTTGGTTGTCTGTGACAAGAAAGTCGGTGCCCCCAGTGACCTGTTTCTCAGAGAGAAGGCATGGAAGTATGAATCCTCCCATCTTAACGATTAGAGAACGTTACTGTATTTGGTGCGTGGAGATAGGGGGAAGAGGGTTGGGATTGGAGAGGGGAAGTAATAGCAAGAATGCACGTTTGAATTTTTTTTTTTCCGTTTTATATTTTGTGACATTTTAATGGCATTACCACACACACACACACCACACACACACACACACACACACACACACACACACACACACACACGCCATTCATTCATTCCGGCTCTCTGTCCACAGCCACATCCTCGTTTCTCCTGTCGCAACCCCCAGGACCAGCAAATCACAGGGAGCAATGAATATCAAGTCGTCTTAAGGAACCCACATAGCGAGTGACACTGCACTGGTGCGCAGTTACGTCAGTGTCTTCAGTGAGGCCCGTTTTCACACAGCAGAGGCAGGATACCACCCACTGAACCCTGCTGACGACGCTGAGTGCTAAGTCGGGAAGCCATCGTGAGAGAGTAAGCTTCCCCCTCCAGAGGGCGCCACCACATCCGCCCAGTGACGTGTCCCCATGAACTAGCCAATGCCGGTGACATGCACACCAACTGACCGAGGGCAAAGATGCCGAGAGGAAATGGAAACTGAGGTCATCGTGAAGAGAAAAAAAAAAGTAAGGCGTGGAGGGCCGTGCAGAATTTAATGCGTTATTACGCTGATCGATGAGGATAGTGAATATAATGCCACAGAATTTCATTCAGGTCTGAGCCTACCTGACGTGGGTGTGCTCTTACGTTTAGTGCCATGATATGTCCAGGCCCGAGAGAGAGAGAGAGAGAGAGAGAGAGAGAGAGAGAGAGAGAGAGCAGCAGCAGTACTGATGAGGAAATTGATCTTTGGATGAAACTCGAGTGTATGGTTCCAGTCTCCCCCCAGACTCAACTCTGGGCAGAAGCCAGTTAGGCCCAAGAAAAATAAATCTCACAAATAAATGGGTCTAACGGGAATCGAACCCACGACCTCCGTCATGCGATCCCGGACACTAACCACTGCTGCGCCACAGTGGAGGGTTTAACGAGAGGAAATTTTCTTTTTAACGTCTAGCCTGTAGAGACAACAGTCCTCTTGTTCCTATTGAAGAGTGGATTCTAAACGTACAGAGCATGAACTCAAAACAAGACTGTTTAGACCTGGTCTTAGTTTTCCCACCTCTGTCTTCTTAGTTCTTTTATAAATGTAGCAAAACATGTCGGGCTACGTGATTCGCCAATTTCTGTAAACCTAGTAGCGATTGGTTCAAAAAATAGAAACAGTCGTCGGCTTCACAAGGTGCTACGCGGTTCAGCGGTTAAAAACGGAAGGAAGGCATACGCGCTTCCGGTGTATAAATTTGCTCGTTTTGGAAAACGCTGCTCCGGGAAAGAGAACGTTTTCACACTGCTTATTACGAACAAGTGAGACAGGTACACAACGGCCCCTCCCTCCCCAACATCTGACATTGCCACGCTGTCCATCAGGATCCCTCACACAAACCGGCCATACCCACACACTCCCTCGATTGCCGCTTTGCATTAGTTTCGGTGAAATGACTGCAAGCGGAATTAAAACAAACTTTAGAAAGCAATTTCAAGTACCACTGCCGGTTCTTATGAACAAACCAAATTTACAAGAAAAAAATACGTTGTGTTTTCGACCCCTTAGCTCTTCTTCAGGCAAGATAAACAACATTCAGGACAATGAAAACGAAGAGAGAGCAATCTCTTATCTTCTCAAATTCGGCGCAAGAAGACCTAAGAGGTCGAAACGCGTTGTTTTTTGTGTTGTTGTTTGTTTGTCCCGTGTTCACCGGCAGAGTTACGTCAAATGACTTTGAAAATTCCCTTAGCTCTAGTCTGTCTCAAAGACCGCGTCAACTTCATTTCTAGCCGGAGGAGGCATGTCTTCATCGCCGAAATAACAGGAGAAAGAAGATCGGGCAAGTACACACCGTTGATGATTGGGAACTCTCAGTTGGGTAGTCGCTGTCATTTTAACTTCTGTGGAAAAAGAAGAGGGGGGGGGGGGGGGGGGGAGGGAGAGGGGAGTGAAAAAAGAGAAGTGAGGGAAGATTGATTCTTAGTTGGTTTGATGTTCCTTGCCAACTTCTTGAGTAAAAGAAATCCATAGTACATGGTATCATCAGGAGGGGAGAGAGAGAGAGAGAGAGTGAGAGAGAGAGAGAGAGAGAGAGAGAGAGAGAGAGAAGAGAGAGAGAGAGAGAGAAGAAGAGAGAGAGAGAGAGAGGTGGGGTGGGGGGGACTGGGAAGTGACGAAGAGGAGGGGAGTGAAAAAAAAAAAGCCGAGAGGGTAAAAGAGGGGGTAGTAATCCTTTTTTGGGGGGGTCAAAATCCTCTTTTCACTGTCTGGTGTTTGAGAGAGAGAGAGAGAGAGAGAGAGAGAGAAACTCAGAATTTTAATGTACATCGGCCTTGGCCACAATACATGGAGGTTACAGATGGAAATGGGAGTGATGGGGCTGGGGCAGGTAAGGAATGAGGGGGAGTGCGAGGAGGAGGCGAAAAAAGATAAATACATTCCAGATCTCACATTTCACAATGTCAGCAATATGAGAGAGAGAGAGAGAGAGAGAGAGAGAGAGAGAGAGAGAGAGAGAGAGAGAGAGAACGTCAATTACAGAAGAGGGAGAACAACAGAGACAGGAAGAAGTGACAGAGGAAGGTGAAGGAATCCTGGTGCAATGTGCGTGTTCCAGGCAAAACAACAACAAAAAACCCGTCTGTTTCTGGCAGGAAAATGTTATGTCTTAAAACTGGTTTTTCTTCAGAAAAATGCCACTTGCAGTCGTCCACAATCGTAGAGATCAATACAAATGGAAACGACACTTTCTTCTTCTTCTTCTTCTTCTTCTTCTTCTTCTTCTTCTTCTTCTTCTTCTTCTTCCTCCTCCTCCTCCTCCTCCTCCTCCTCCTCCTCTCTTCTTCTTCTACTTCTTCTTCTTCTTCTTCTTCTTCTTCTTCTTCTCTTCTTCTTCTTCTTCTTCTTCTCCTTCTCCTTCTTCTTCCTCCTTCTCCTCCTCCTCCTCTCTTCTTCCTCTACTTCCTCTTCTTCTTCTTCTTCTTCTTCTTCTTCTTCTTTCTCCTCTTCTCTTCTCTTCTTCTTCTTCTTCCTCTTCTTCTTCTTCTTCTTCTTCTTCTTCTTCTTCTTCTCAGATACCCGTCTCATTCCTGGGCTTTGACTGCATTGCATGCGTTAGTGGAAACACTATTACACTTTCAGTGTATAGAGAGTTCTTTCGTTATTTTTCTTTCATTTTGTGGAGAGAAGTAAATGTAGCAGTATCAATGTGTCAGCGCAGCATACGTTAGTACAGGAACAAACCCAGACACTGTATCGTACGTTACATATCAAAGTCAGCACGGCGAATGTCCATCATCGACAATGAAACATACGGATTGTGTGCATGGTGAGCGAGCGTGGTTTAAACAAAGTGAGGGAAAAAAAGACAAAAAAGAGGGGGGAAGGGGTGAGGAAT
>JADBJO010000832.1:140000-150000 GCA_016801955.1 Conus betulinus | reverse complement strand
ACTCTCTCTCTCTCTCTCTCTCTCTCTCTCTCTCTCTCTCTCTCTCTCTCTCTCTCTCTCTCTCTCTCCCCTCAACCCTCTCTCTCTCTCTCTCTCTCTCTCTCTCTCCCCCCCCCCCCACCTCAACCCCTATATATTCTACTTCTCTTTACCTCTCTCTCTTTCTCCCCCTCTTCTCTCTCTCCTCCATCCCCCCCTATCTCGTTTCTCTCTCTCTCTCTCTCTCTCTCTCTCTCTCTCTCTCTCTCTCTCTCTCCCCCCCCCCCCCCCCCCTCCCGCTCTCTCTGTCCCTTCCTTCCCCCCCTCTCTCTCTCTCCTTCCTCTCTCCGCGTCAGTGTGACCTGACCGTCGGCAAATGTCACTTTTCGGACCGGAAGTGCCGTGTGTCCTCTGGGGGAGGGATAGGAGCGGAACCGGAAGCGACAATGCAGACCTGATTGGTCACAGAAGGAGGTGATCAGTTATACAGTCCGTCTGGCGGCAAAGACTGGCAAGGGGGGGGGGGGGGGGGGGGGGGGATCCTGAGAAAGAGAAGGTCTGTTTCGGGCAGGGGGTAATAGAGCTGGTGACTGAGAAAGGAGAGAATGATAGTGAGCGCGATGTGAGCGAGAGAAGGGGGTGAGGAAAGAGTGGAGGGGGGAAGAAGAGGAGGAACAGAGAGAGAGAGAGAGAGAGAGAGAGAGAGAGAGAGAGAGAACACTATACAACAGGCAACCTACCACTATATAACAGACACATTATATAAACGGTTTTCAAGCTACGCCCACCTTGCGCCGAATTCGAGAAGAAGAAAAAGTGATTGTTCGTCCTTCGTTTTCGTTTGTCCTGAGTGTTTGTTGAGCATGCCTGAAAAAGACCCAAGAGGTCGAAACGCGTCGTGTATTGTCTTGTGGTTTGTTTGTCCTTGTTGTTTGGCGGACTCATTAACAATTTTTTTTTTAATTAGTTTCAACTTCCGCCGGCAGTCGCCTCACTTTGAATCTGACCTTGTCTTCCCAAGGTACTAATGTGGTCAGATGGATGGCGATCGGCGTGAGGTCAACTGGATTTAATGTGAAGTACAACAGGAGTACTATATGTCATATATTTAAACATATGTCAGGGCAGCCTAAGTCTAATCTGATTGTAAAGCTGTTTCACGCAGCTAGTGTGCGTGCTTGCATGAGTGTGTGTGTCCGTCTGTCTGTCTGTCTGTCTGTTAGCAGTCGTAATCGTACAACTTTTGGGTGGCTTTCCATTCGAGGTTACAGGATTGTTCACGAGGTAGTTACCCTCAAGGGAATCGATTGTTAACCCGGTCTGAGAAAACCCCGAAGAGAACCTTAACGTGAATTGTGTGTGTGTGTGTGTGTGTGTGTGTGTGTGCGTGTGTGTGCGTGCGTGCGTGCGTGCGTGCGTGCGTGTGTGTGTGTGTGTGTGTGTGTGTGTGTGTGTCTTCTGCTCAGGATACGCATTTTTCGGTGTATATACTGGAGACATAGCGAAAGAAATACGTCCCTTTCAAGAACTCACAGACCAGACAGGTTATCTGTCTGTCGACTTAATCTGTTTCCGTAAATACGACACGACAACATGAGCTATCATTCTCAGATGCTACGCCGTGTTTGATTCGGTACTTGACAACACTCAGAGCGAACCGTGGCCGAGTGGGAAGTGTTCAGCTGTGGAGCCGACAGTCGTGAGTTCGAACCACTCATTAGGTCGATTTTTTTTTTTTACGGCTTGAACCCCCCCCCCCCCCCCCCCCCTTCCTTCCCTTGTCCATCCAGCAGTAATTTTTTTTTTTTTAGCCTGATCCAAATCAGAGACTGTTGCGGGGGTGGAAAGAGAACTATGAGCTCCGTCCTTTTGTGTAATCTCTTGCCCCAGACACATGGATGAATCTGTGAACATTTCACTGCCCCTACGGACCTCTAGGCTGTGGGTGGTTGGGGAGGGGGGAAGGCCTTAACCTTTGACCCTAGCTTAGCACTAAGTCACTCAAACTGTGTCACCTGGACGCGCGAAGCAAGAGCGGATGTCACGTGACCCAACTGCCAGGTCAGGCAGGTCACAAAAGGGTCGAGGTCACACGCCACATGGGTCACTGTTAGTGGCTTCAACTGAATTAGCTGGTAAACACAGTTTGGCCTCATCCATTTTCACGGTGAGAAAATTGACGGTCGCCTGCGCTAGTTCTGTTTTTTGTTTTTTGTGTTTTTTTTCCGACAAATGTCATTGTTCGATGAGTCTGAATTTGCTCATCAATCATTTCGGCAAAAAGGGTGTGGTTGTCGACCGATTTTTATTTGTTTGTTATTTTTTCAGAAGTGCTCACGCCGCGCGCGGATCAGAAGCAAAACCATGTGGAGTTGGGGGGTCCAGAAACGCCCCCTTCCCCTCTATCCCCCTTTAGCCAATTCTGAGAGAGATAAAAAAAAAAAAAAAATCTGGAACACTTTTTAGAGCGCTTTACAGGGAAGAAAAAAAAACAGAAAAGAAAAACAAAAATCATCATGAAATACGTTTGCTGCATATATTGAAGACATCTTTTGGATTACACTTTTTTTTTTTCTTTCTTCACACACACTCGCGCGCGCGCGCACCCGCATGCACGCACGCACGCACGCACGCACACACACACACACACCACACACGCACACACACACACACACACACACGTATGACTGTAATGTTTTATTGTGAACTGCTCGCAATAAATTATGGTGCATATACAGTTTATCTCACTATTTCTTGCTCTCTCTCTCTCTCTCTCTCTCTCTCTCTCTCTCTCTCTCTCTCACACACACACACACACACACACACACACACACACACACACACACACATACACACACACACACATACACACACACCGTAATTCTGTATCATTAAGCAATAGAATGATTATGATGAAACAATGCCCCCTGCCGTCCCTTATGCAGTAGACGTCAAAAGAACTGTCTAGTGTACCATAGACGGACAGGACCAGCAAGTACATCATTAGGGAAATAATCAGCCGTACTGAGCAATGATCATGAAATACTCCTCAGGTTCACGAAGATAATCAGCAGTTGGGAGATGGGGATGGGGTAGAAGCCCTCTCCACGCCTCCCCCCCCCCCCCCCCCCTTTTCCCCCTTCTGCATTTACCGCTTGACTAGATATAAACCTCGACGAAGGTACAAAGCACACTCGGCAGAAGTCTTCTTCTTCTTCTTTGCGAAGGCCTCGGTCTACACGGGTCAGCCCGGCCCTTGAGACGAATAATGTCGTTTTCTCCAGCTCTTGTAGATGCCGAGGAGTTTCGTCATTAGAGCTGTCTCTATTGGCCACACCTCTCTCCTTGGCTGTTCATGTCAAGTGGGCATTTTTGGAGCACATGCTCCGCTGTCTGTTCTTCCTGCCCACAAGGACAGACTGGAGAAGGCACCACCTTGAGCTCTCGGCACACAAATGACTGTTAAGTCTGTTGTGCCCGGTGCGGGAGCCTCACCAGGACACTTTATTGCTCGCTGGACAACAGATGATAATCATCCTTGGGTGTCTGGGGCGTTGTGATAGTCCAGGTGATGCTTCGCATCTCGCTGTAAGTGATGCTGTTGTTACATTGCTCCCCTTGAGCACCCTCCCTCGCCAGGTGATCAGCCAGCTTGTTGCCTGGTATCCCACAGCGGGCTGGAATCTACTGGAGCACCACTCTTCTGTTCGTGGCAACTTTCTGCAGTGCTTCGCTGAGGCTTGGGAGTTTGCTGTTCTGAAATGCCTGCAGGACAGAGAGGGCGTCAGATAGGAAGACAGGCTGACGGGTATCACTGTGTTCTGGATGATGGAGGCAGCTTGCAGGAGGGCTAGTTCTTCAGCCGGCAGAAGTCCAAATGGGCAAAAAGTTGTACGGCGAAAGTGGACGCCTCCAAGTTAACATGTGAAGCCCAATGACTCTTGCTACCAATCACAAGAATATTTGGAATTTGCGAATTACATAGCCCATCATACAGGAAGGGAAGGGAGGGGTGTATGAAAATAGTTATCAACAATAGAAACAGGAAGAATAAAGACGAGGTTGAAACAATCTAGTTTCTGGTTCAACTTCCTGTCATTTAACATCCTCTTCATCTTCGATTTAAACGAAATAAATGCTGTCTTTAAGGGCTAGAGATACGAAAATGAAAAAGTATTTAATCATATTCAGCATTCTTTTTCCTCCTTGCACCGAAAACGGCCACACTTCCTCTGACTGGTAGGAGGATGGTCGGAGTTTTGTTTTTTTTGTTTGTTTTTTTTTTTTACTTCCATCAAATGGTCAGAGTTTATACCAAAGAAAGAGGTCAGGGAGAGGTCCAAACAGCTCCCCGTGTCAACCACCGTCAGCAGACGGCGCCTCCGCTGGCTGGGTCATGTCTTGAGATCACCCTCATCAAGACCTGCCAACCAGCCATTAAATTGGCCCCAGCCGGCCAGAGAAAAAGAGGACGACCCAGGATCAGCTGGCGACAGACTGTGGAGAGAGACCTCAGACTCGCTGACAGAGGATGGAGTGACACCAGCAAACTGGCCGAGGACCGTGCACAGTGGAGCGCCATGACTGCCTCATGCGTCGCAAGGCGCGGGAACATCTAAGTAAGCAAATGCCCAGATTGCAGCCAAATTCCTCTTCCAGGCCTTCTCAGTAATGGTGTCTGTGAGAAGGACATCCAAGGAAGGTGACGAAAGAAGCAGGCGGTTGCTGATCTCACCCTGGGTGCCTGATAGGCCCAGGTGGTTACAGCATCGAACTGGCAATGAGATGATTTTCCGTTTCGAATCCCCCCCCCCCCCCCCCCCCCCCGCTTCCTCGGCGCACAACATGAAATTGCTATTTCCGGTGCCCGTGTGAACGTTTTTCTTTTCCCGCAAGGCCAGACTTTTGTTCACTTGTAAAGCTGTTTGCGAATGGAAAACGTTGAAAAGAGACAGATCTAAAAACAGCAAAATGGACAGTAGATCTTGTCTTACATATATTATACAAATCTCACAAAGCAGCAATAAGTGACAAAATGACCAGCCAATCGTATGTAACATATGCATATTACAAAACAAGCACGATAGAGTGTCTACGAGAGAGAGAGAGAGAGAGAGAGAGAGAGAGAGAGAGCATCAGCGTGTTGTTGTCCAGGTTGTGAGTGAAGAGTAAGATAGATCCAGTTGGTTCCACTCTCCTAGGTTGGGTATCCACATCTGCCCTATCATTGTAGCTGGGTATGAGCGTTACATTGGTTGTAACTGTCTGGCTCCGTCTTCATACAGTATAAGCTTATTACTTCCAGTTCGTAACTTCTCATGTTTTTCTTGTTTTGTTTTTTTTTTTTTTGTTTTCACTGTCAAAGTATGTGTGGTTGAGAGGTTATATGGGCGCGAGTGTGTGTGTGTGTGTGTGTTTGTGTGTGTGTGTGTGTGTGTGTGTGTGTGTGTGTTTTCAAATTTAACGTCTATCCACTGTATGTGATATAAGACGAAAAAAAAACTTACATCAACAAAAAACAGACAGACAAACAAACAAAACCCTCATGATAAAGCTAGAAAACTACACAATGGTTTTTTTGATATGGGAGAGAACAGTAAGAGGTAGGGGACGGATGAAGATGAAGTGTGTGTGTGTGTGTTTTTGTGTGGTGTGGTGTATGTGTGTGTGTCTTCTGTGTGTGTGTGCGCGCGCGCGCGCGCGTGTGTGTGTGTGTGTGTATTTGTTGTGTCTAGCAAATTCTAAAGCACAATCAAACATTAGCCCCAACAGAAATCAATTCCATGTGGAACAAAAGCCTTTCAACAGATGGCCAAAAACAACGATAGAAAACAAACTTCCTCCAAGCAAACAGAAACAAGAAGAAAAGCAACAACGAAATCCGTCATTGCCAACAGAGCAACACTGATTTCGCTCCTGGAATTGCTTGCTTGTTTTGTTAGTCTTTCAGTGTATGTTTGTTTGTTTGTCGGTCTGTCTGTCCTTTCAGTGTTTTGTTTGTTTGTCGGCCTGTCTGTCTGTTCTTCCAGTCTTCCACAGGAATGCGCTTTGTTTAATGTCAATATGGGAGCGTGTTGTGAATGGTGATCAACCTGAAGTGGAAACAAGTTAGTCCTGTCGTTGTTTTTGTTTGGGAGAAGACAGGGGAAGTGGAAGGGGGTGGGGTGGAGGAGAGTCCATTTGAATGCAGTTTGATTCTGGTTCACATCGACAAACCCGTTTTAAGTTGTAGTGGCCGAGGCGGTTTTTTTTTTCTTTGACGAATAATTTGTGCTTCAGGCTTCTCTCTGTCTTTGTTTGTCTCTGTCTGTCTGTCTATCTGTCTGTCTGCCTGTCTGTCTGTCTGTCTGTCTGTCTGTCTGTCTCTCTCTCTCTCTCCTCTCTCTCTCTCTCTCTCTCTCTCTCTCTCTCTCTCTCTCTCTCTCTCTTGGTTCAGTGTTTTTTAATCACTACCGATCGTTGGTACTCCAGCACCTACACACACACACACACACACACACACACACACACACACACCACACACACACACACACACACTCACACACACACACACACACACACACACACACACACACACACACACACACACACAGTGTTTATTTCTCTGGAACCATTAGAACCATTCCAATGAAACCGCGCGTACCTTTCAAGAACGTAATTGACTCTGTGTCCTAAAAGATTTTGATGTCTGTACATCGAAAGGGGGAGGGGGGTCCTGTTGCATCATTCGAAATATACGCTTTCGATGATGAGATTCTTCAAGGGCCCATACTTTAAAGGCCGATGATCGGATACAGGCAGCGCGTGGGAAGTGGGTCGAATTGGATCCATATGAAAGGTTCTCTCGTCTGATCTCGTCAGGTTTTTTGACGAGTGTGGGTCTTGCACGACCAGTATCATCGGCAGATGAATTATTATTAAGAGTACTTATATAGCGCCTGTCCCCGGCCAGAGACCAAGCTCTAAGCGCTTTACAATCCGCATTCTCATTTACACATTGGGCTGCCTACCTGGGTAGAGCCGACTGAAGAGCTGCCTGCTGGTGCTTCATTCAGTCGTTTCTCATGTCGTTCAGTCAATATCGTTCATTCAGTTTAACAACTCTCTCATTCTCTCGATTTTTTTACGCAGAGTGCATGCTATGTGTAACATGTCATCCATACCAACCGCCAAACTGGCCTTCTCTTCCGAAAGTTGGTGATGAGATTTTACGTGTGTGCGAGATGTAATGCGTGCGTTCACACACGGAACCTCGGTTTATAGTCACCAACACTAAAACGACAGTCACAACACTAAACGGCAGTCAGCAACACCAGACGACAGTCACCAACACTAAACGACAATCACCAACACTAAATGACAGTCACCAACACTAAACGACAGTCACCAACACTAAACGGCTGTCACCAACACTAAACGGCTGTCACCAACACTAAACGACAGTCACCAACACTAAACGACAGTCAACAACACTAAACGACAGTCAACAACACTAAACGGCTGTCACCAACACTAAACGGCAGTCACCACAACACTGAACGACAGTCACCAACACTGAACGACAGTCACCAACACTAAACGACAGTCACCAACACTAAACGGCAGTCACCGTTACTAAAGGGCAGTCACCGACACTAAACGGCAGTCACTAACACTCTGTGACCATCACCACGACGACACAACCTACACGAGAGCTAAGATATCATGGGTTAAACGACAGAGGCACAGCGAACAGAGAGAGAGAGAGAGAGAGAGAGAGAGAGAGAGAGTCCGGGAATGATGACCCATATGTCTGCCATGAAATGAAGGGCAAGTCTGTCATGGACACCGCTGTGGCAGCCGGACTGGTCAAGTCTGTGAAGTTCCACAATCTGTGGTCTGGCAGAAGGCTGTGACGTGCGAGTTGGAAAGCCCTGTTTCTTCGCCTTTTGTCTTTTTTTTTTTTTTTTTTTTCTTTCTTTGTTTCTTTGTTTGTTTCTTCGTTTGTTTGCTTGTTTCTTATTTTTTTTTTTGTCTTTTTTTTTTTTTTTGCTTGCCTTTCTGTCTTTCTTTATTCATTTCTTTCTTTCTGTCTGTGTGTCTGTCTTTGTTTCTGTCTTTCTTTTTGCCTTACTTTCTTTCTTTCTTTGTTCCTTTCTTGTTTTCATTTCAATCTTTCTTTCTTTCTTCCTTCTTCTTTCTTTCTTTTTTTCTTTTCTTTCTTTCTTCCTTCTTTTCTTTTTCTTTCTTTCTTTCTGTCCGTCTTTGTTTCTGTCTGTCTTTCTTTCTTTCTCTTTCTTTCTGTCTTTCTTTCTTCCTTCCTTTCTTTCTTTCTGTTTTTTTTTTTTCTTACTTTCTTCTTTTTTTTTTTGTTTCTCTCTTTGTGTCTGTCTGTCTGTCTGTCTTTCTTTCTTTTCCTCCTTTTTCTTTCTTTCTTTTCTTTCTTTTTTTTTCTTTTTTTCTTTTTTTTTTTTCTTTTCTTTCCCCCTTTTCTGTCTTTCTTTCTTTGTTTCTTTTCTTTCCTTCTTTCTTTTTTCCTTCCTACTATCTTTCCTTTCTTTCGGTTTTTTCTCCCATTCCTTTCATTTTCATTCTCTTTCTTTATTCTTTTTCCCTTCTTCCTTCCTTCCTTCCTTCCTTCTTTGTCTTTCTCTCTTAATTCTCTCCAGTTTTCACTTTTCCTGGTGCTTTCGTCTCCACCTTATTTCAATAATTCTTTCTGAACAACAACCCCCACCCACCCCTTAGCCCTCCTCTAGCCCCCCCCCCCCCCCCCCCCCCCCCCCTCTCACTCATCCCCCACCCCCATCCGTTTACTACCACCCACTGCCGTCTCCATCGTCTGTCAATTAATGAAGTGTGTGTGTGTGTGTGTGTGTGTGTGTGTGTGTGTGTGTGTGTGTGTGCGCGCGCGCGCGCGCGCGCGCGCGCGCGTGTGTGTGTGCGTGTGTGTGTGTGTGTGTGTGTGTGTGTGTGTGTGTGTGTGTGTGTGTGGCCGTACGGAGGATGAACGGAAGCATCGGCCGCTGATCTGCTGACCAGTATCAGGAGAATCAGCCTGAGCTTTATTACTGAAACACCACCCCTCAGCATCAGGCAAAGGTCACGGTCATCAGCCTGATGGCGGTGATCAATTAACCCTTTCATCCCCATTGATTTCATGGCCATGGCGGTGTCAACCACTAATGTCAGAAGCGCCTTCTGGAGCGGATGCCACGGCGATTTCCGAACGCAGTTTCTGATGATTACCAAATAACAAGAAAAAAATCATTATTCGAGTGAAGAAAAAAAATCCATTCAAATAAAGAAACTTTAAGGGGGGGGGGGGGGGGGGGGAGGGAGGAAGGAGGCAGTTTCAAACTGAGGTGACTGCAGGCGGGAATTTGAGCACAAATTTTAAAAGGAATTGAATGTAAGTCCGCCAGTGAATAAGGTAGGGTAAGGTAATGTTGCTTATAGCCCAGCCGACCGCAAAGGGCCATATCAGGGCTGTCACTGCATTAAAATCAGTTCAAAAGTGATCACAACAAAAAAAAGCATTCACACATCTCTTTTGAAATACATCTTTTAAAAACGCACCAGACACTTCGTTAAAAAATATTTTTCCTTTCTTCGTAAAGTCTTAAATCCGATGAAAATGTTGATCTCTGTCAGAAACTCAAAGATCATCTCAGGTGGGACATCTCTGAACAGGGTTTTCATGGAGACTGCTGTAAGTGTTTACGTCTCACATCATGCAAGTCCCAACACTCCAAAAGGATATGTTTCACTGTGAGTGGAACATGACATGGAATGCACCACGGAGCTTCTTCACCTTTTGAAAGATAAGAATGGGTATAAAACGAGAGGCCTGTATGCAAACGGCACAAGACTGTTTTGTCTTTATGGCCGCCTCTGGAACATGGTAAAAATTCTTTCAGGTTTGGACGGATTTTAGACAAACAAATTACAAGACAAAACCCGAAGCGTTTCGACCTCGTAGGTCTTGTTCAGGCAAGATAACTTGAGAAGATGAGTGATTGCTTATCCTTCGTTTTCATTG
>JADBJO010000832.1:130000-132500 GCA_016801955.1 Conus betulinus | reverse complement strand
TTCCCAATTGTGATCAAGTCAAGTAAAGTCAAGAACACTCTTTTATCTCCAAAGAGAAATTGAGAGTGGCCATAAAAGCATGTCTATGAATCTATATTTAATAAATCACAAATCATACCCACCCATCCACCACCACCACCACCACCACCCCCCACCCACTCACCCACTCACACACACATATATACAAACAAGCTTTTTGAACCGGATCTTACTGAAAGTTCAGTTTTTGATTCAGAGGTTTGATGGAATTGGGAACGAAACTGGTTTTAGTTCTATTTGTTTTGAATTTCGGAACTTGGAATCTTCGTCATTGTAGCTTTTGATTTTAAAGAACATAAGAACTGTCGGCAGCAACGTTCACTGCTTTTTTGTGTGACACGACATTCATACAATTTATCAGCCATAGAAAACAGTACTGTCTTCGGATTGGTAGGGAGAAAAACAGTACTGTCTTCGGATTGGTAGGGAGAACTGTTGGAATGTTTACGCTCACAGCGCGGGGATGGATCAAAGAAAAGGGGGAGAGAGAGGGGAGGGAGGGAGGTAAGTACACGAGTTTTGGACCCTTATTCTTTCAACAACAAAAAACCTCATATGCAGAAAATAAAACAGAAATAAAGATAAAGGAAAGAGCGCTGCAATCATACTCAGACATCTGTTTTTCTTTTTTTTTTTTTTTTGTCTGTTGGGTTATTAGTGCCTTGTGTAGTGTGAGTAGTATGAGTATTTACCTCCCCTTGCTCCCCCCCCCCCCCCCCCCCCCCCTATTCCTTGTATTCAGCTCCCCACCCACCCCCCCCACCCCCTCTGCTCCGCTCTCTTCCTCCACACAACCTCATTCCCTGTGTATAGAGGGTTTCGCTTTCCCAGTCATCCTGTTTCTTTGTCACGTGCATGCAGCGTTCTGCTTCTTCCCCACCCCCCACAGCCCATCCACCCCCACAGCCCATCCACCCCCACAGCCCATCACCCCTCACAGCCCATCCACCCCCACAGCCCATCCACCCCCACAGCCCATACACCCCCACAGCCCATCCCACCCTCAGCCCATCCACCCCCACAGCCCATCCACCCCCACAGCCCATCCACCCTCACAGCCCATCCACCCTCACAGCCCATCCACCCCCACAGCCCATCCACCCTCACAGCCCATCCACCCTCACAGCCCATCCACCCTCACAGCCCATCCACCCCCACAGCCCATCCACCCCCACAGCCCATCCACCCTCACAGCCCATCCACCCTCACAGCCCATCCACCCCCACAGCCCATCCACCCTCACAGCCCATCCACCCCCACAGCCCATCCACCCTCACAGCCCATCCACCCCCAAAGCTCGTCCACCCCCACAGGCCATCCCCCCACAACCCATCCACCCTCACAGCCCATCCACCCCCAAAGCTCGTCCACCCCCACAGGCCATCCACCCCCACAACCATCCACCCTCACAGCCCATCCACCCCCAAAGCTCATCCACCCCCCACAGCCCATCCACCCCACACAGCCATCCACCCCCACAGCCCATCCACCCCAAAGCCCACCCACCCCCCCACAGCCCATCCACCCTCACAGCCCATCCCCACAGCCCATCCACCCCCAAAGCTCGTCCACCCCCACAGGCCATCCACCCCCACAACCCATCCACCCCCAAAGCTCGTCCACCCCCACAGCCCATCCACCCCCACAGCCCATCCACCCCCACAGCCCATCCACCCCAAAGCCCACCCACCCCCCAAAATCCATCCACCCCCAAAGCCCATCCATCTTATTCTCCACTTCCTCCACCTTCCCACCCCACGCCTTCCCTTACGCCACCATGTGTAAAGAAATATATTCTGTTTCCCTTTCTCCCACCTCTCATATTCCTTCTTTATTGTGTATGGAAGGTTCCTCTGGAAAATATACCCGTCAACAGTCGTGAAGGATATGATTTGCAGATTGGCAAGAAGAAGTGGGAACATATTTGAATGATGATAAAGCTGGCAGACAGCGAGCAGAGAATGGCACACATGCCTGTCACAGTGGGACACAGTTTTGAACCGAAGCACGCGGGGCGCGGCGCCTATGCGTTCGCCTGTACACCTCACCCTCCTCCTTTCTCTCCCCTTCATCCCCTTCCTCCCCCCCTCCCTTCCCCTTCCCCAGGTTTGTGAGAGTTCTTGGGCTTTTCGGATTTTTTTTTCTCAAAAACGCGCGCGTGAGTGTGTGTGTGTGTGTGTGTGTGTGTGTGTGTGTGTTGTCAGTCGTAAACAATTTTGGTTAGCATTATCATCCAGCTGTAATACCTGCAAACAATGTTACGTAGTAAGTAACACTGCATTATAGTTTGTGCAAAAGGAAAAAAAGAGAACATATCGGATGAAAGAAACCTGTTTTCCTTAATCCTGGGGTTTAAAACTGCATGTAGCGTTTAGACAAACTAAGGAGTGCTACAGTACATGGTGTGCTGAAAACGGGAAAGGAGTGGGAGGGGAGGGGAGTGTGTAAGAAGGAGGAATCA
>JADBJO010000832.1:122500-125000 GCA_016801955.1 Conus betulinus | reverse complement strand
CACGGGCCCATGTGTGTGTGTGTATGTGTGTGTGTGTGTGTGTGTGTGTGTGTGTGTGTGTGTGTGTGAGTGTGTGTGTGTGCGCGCGCGCGCGCGCGCTTGTGTGTGTGTGTGTGTGTGTGTGTGTGTGTGTGTGTGTGTGTTTGTGTGTTTTGTCAGTCATAAACACTTAATTCAAACACTTTCCTTCGTTCATGACCTTTTTCTTTCTGCTTTCTCTTCTTTTCCCGCGAGAGGCAGGTGTCTGGGATATTCTCGATCACAATCACTGTTAGCTTATTCTTTTTAATTAATTAGGTAGTATCCTGCGTACACTGGATCAGAACAGGCACCACTAAACGTCACCCCCAAGTGACTCGGCGACAGGGCAGTGTCTCCTTTGGTGGGTCTTCTCGAGGCGGCCTGATAAGGATTTGTTCTTCTTGTCGGTGCTGAAGAGGCGACGAAGTGAATGTGGGTGAGGCTGTGGTGTATAAGATGATCGGGATGATTGGCGTGGCGATAATGCTGCTGAGGGGACACGGAAGATGCAAGGCAGAAGGGGAAAAAAACATATCTACCAAACAATACAAAACAAAAAACAACAAAAACCGACTCTTGGTTGAGTTGAGGTGTGTGTGTGTGTGTGTGTGTGTACGTACGTGTGTGTGTGTGTGTGTGCGTGTGTGTGTGTGTGTGTGTGTGTGTGTGTGTGTGTGGTGTGTGTGTGCGTGCGTGCGTGTGTGTATGCGTGTGTGTGTGCATGCGTGTGCGTGTGCGTGTGTGTGTGTGTGTTTGTGTGTGTGTCTGTGTGTGTGTGTCTGTGTGTGTGTGTGTGTGTGTGTGTGTGTGAGAGAGAGAGAGAGAGAGAGAGAGAGAGAGAGAGAGAGAGAGAGACAGACAGACAAACAGACAGACAGACATAGAGGAAACCGGAATTTGTTTTATATCTTGGGGAAGATTAACCTTGGTATGTTCATTTTGTTCGGTGAACACCAGCGTCTGCCCCGGTGGCTTTTTGGAGCTAAAGCTGCGTAGGAGAAAGGGGGGGGGGGGGGGGGGGGGGGGGAAAAGAGAAAAGGATGAAGAAGAGTTTGTGAGAAAGACCTGACCAAGACGGGAGGTGCGGTAGGGGAAAGGAGAGGGAGGGGGTGTCAGGGAGGAGGGTGGGGAGGTTGCGGAACGGAAGAGATGAAAGTGTTTAGATAGGCCTGGAGGGAGAAGGATGAGGGCGGAGAGAAAACTACACTTCAGACCCATTCATCTGTTTTGTAAAAAAAAGAATCATCAAGGAATTATCATCATCAACAACAACAACAACAACAACAACAAAGAAAAAAGAAAAACAGTGGCAAGAACGATAGCAACTACAGCGACAAAAATGAAATAAGCGAATGCATACTTACCCACAAAATCGCGAAACTCTCTCTCTCTCTCTCTCTCTCTCTCTCTCTCTCTCTCTCTCTCTCTCTCTCTCTCTCTCTCTCTCTCTCCTCTAATGCTAGTTCATTGATAAATAAAGAAAACAATAAAGGGTGGAAGACATGGTGCAATGTTTATGTCTGAGTGTTTTGAATTGTTTTATATATACTTCTTGCTGATGACGTTGCTTTACTCTCTGAGACTGCCATTGGTTTACAAACGCAGATCAACAGTCTTCAACGTGCAGCTACTGCTCTGCAGTTGAAGGTCAATATGGCTAAAAGCAATATAGTTGTTTTCAGAAAAGGGGGGCATAAAGGTGGACATATAACGGGATTGTCATGCCGGTTGTGAATGTTTACAAATACTCAGGAATTCATTTTTCAGCAAAGTTAAGTTTCGTGCTGCATGTCGTGATCTCAGTAGCAGAGCAAAAAATGCGTTATTTTGCATTTTGCAAAAGTTATGTAAATTGAAGTGTTATTCTTATTCTTCCTTTTTTTAAGTTATTTGATTCACAAGTTCAACCTATTGTTCAATATGGTGCAGAGCTATGGGGACTCGACAATGCAGCAATCCATTGCGAAAAGGTGCATTTGTTTGCTGTTAAAAGGTTCTTAGGCGTAGAAATGCGAACAATGCGAACACCTAATGACATGGCGTATGGGGAAACAAACCGATATCCTATTTATATAAACTCAGCTGTAAAAAATGTGTTAAGTTTTGGCTAAAATTGACGAGAATGGACGAACGTAGACTACCCTACAAGGCCTGTAGAATGCTTTTTGATTTGGATCTGCGTGATAAGAAAAACTGGGCTCAAATATTCGCTGTAAACTGTACATGTTTGGCTTTGGATATGTATGGCTGAATCAAGGCGTGGAAGGGATTAGCGAGTTTCTAAAAGCTTTCAGGGAAAGGTTAATTTGTTGCAGATGGCAAGACTGGAATTATATCATATCAATAACAGTGACAGATTTAGTGTGTACAGAACCTTCTGCACAGTCCCTGATGTTAAAATGTATTTGTTAGTCAGTTTAGACACAGACATTTAACGTTTAATTTGATAAGATTTAGGCTTGGCATTTCCGAAATTGCA
>JADBJO010000832.1:105000-112500 GCA_016801955.1 Conus betulinus | reverse complement strand
GGACGAAAGGCCTCGGAGCAGGCGATACATATAGATCTGCCTTCGAGAGGGATTGCGATAGTTTCCCTCATGCAGCTAGTGAAGGGTTTTCATATTTATGATATACATTTTCCCATTTACTTCATCTTCATTTTTTTTTTTTCCTCTCATTTCAAATCTTTGCCAAGTCATTACTATAATGATGGAAGAATTGTTAACCTGCACTTGTTTTCCCCCACTACTTAATTGTTCAGCATTATATTGTTTGGTCAATCAGTGGGTGATTGCATCTCTTAGGAGATCCAAGGAAAGGTTGTTCTGCACAATTCTTAGCCACTGACAATGCTTGGGTTATTGAACAGCAGAGCTGACCACTCAGACTGTTCCATATCTTTTTGATCTCCCTTGCATCCTTAAATGGATCCTCAAGCATAGGCTCAAAGATTGTCCCTTACATTTTATACTGTTTGCGTAATGTTTCGTTTTGTTTAATTCTACTACCTTTCGCTGGCTGCTTTGGGGTGCTGTTGGATTCTTTTTCGAACCCTTGCGGTCGGAACACCACAGAATTATGGACTGTGGTGTGTCTCTATCTGACGCCAAGAGCACAGACACAATCAGCCGTGTCTCCCTGATGAGTCCGATCCAGCGGACGAAAGGCCTCGGGAGCAGGCGATTACATATAGATCTGCCTTCGAGAGGGATTGCGATAGTTTCCTCATGCAGCTAGTGAAGGGTTTTCATATTTATGATATACATTTTTTTCCTATTTATTTGAAAACGAGAGGAAAAAAAAAAATGAAGATGAAGTAAATAGGAAAATGTATATCATAAATATGAAAACCCTTTCCCTAGCTGCATGAGGAAACTATCGCAATTTTCTCTCGAAGGCAGATCTATATGTATCGCCTGCTCCGAGGCCTTTCGGTATATATATAAAGACGGATGGAGAGAAGTGCGTTTTCTGTTACTCCTTCTCCTCCTCCTTCTTTCCTCCTCCTCCTCCTTTTCTTCTTCTTTCTTCTTCTTCTTCCTCCTCCTCCTCCTCCTCCTTCTTGTTCGTCTTTCTTTTTCTTCTTCTTCTCCTCCTCTGCCTCTGTCTTCTGCTTCTTCTTCTTCTTGCTCCTCCTCTTCCTTCCCCTTCATCCGCTTCCTCCATCTTCTTTATTTTTTTAATCCTCGTACTTCGTGTTGCTTTTCCATCTGCTTCTTCTTCATATGTTTCTTCTCCTCCTCACCACCTCCTTCCCCGCCTCCCCTTCATCCGCTTCCTCCATCTTCTTTATTTTTTTAATCCTCGTACTTCGTGTTGCTTTCCATCTGCTTCTTCTTCATATGTTTCTTCTCCTCTTGCTCCTCCTCCTTCTCTCCCTCCCTCCTCCTCCCCCTTTTTCTTTCTTTCTGTCTTCTCGTTCTTTCTCCTCCTCCTCCACCTCCTCCCCCTGCTTCTTCTCCTCCTCCTCCTTTTCTTCTTCTGCTTTTTTGTCTGCCTTTCCTTATTCATTTATTTCTATTCTTTCTCCTTTAGTTATACCCTTCCTCCCCCCTCCCCCCTGCTTGTCATCATCTTCTACGACAACTGATTTTCTTCTGTACTAGCTGTCTAGTTGTCTCTCCCCCCCTGGGTTTTTTTTTTTTTTTTACATCTCCTTATTATGTTTCTCTTCCCCCCCCCCCCCCCCCCCCCCCCCCCCCCCCCCCCCCCCCCCCCCCGCCACGCTTCCACTTCCTTATCAGTCTCCCTCCCCCGCCTGCCGCCCCACCCCTATTAACGATCGATCCGTTAATCGATCCATCAAAGCCGGTTCCCCTCCTCTTTACATAGACGCAAATCTTGAAGTGGCTAAAGTGGAGCCCAGGCGATCAACGTCGGAAAGAAAATGACAGGGGCTTCACGTGTATCGACTGACATCTCCAGGGAGCTCCCAAACTTTGATAAAGACACGGGTTGGGAGGCTGGTTAGTGAGTTAACCAGTCCGTTAACCAGTCAGTCAGTCTGTCTGCTTGTCTGTTTCGTCCGTGAGTGCGTTCGTTCGTTCGTTCGTACGTTCGTTCGTCCGTTCGTTCTTTCGTTCATTCGTTCGTCCATGCATTAGTCAGTCAATCGGTCAGTCTGTTCGTTCGTTGGCTCGTTTGCTCGTACGTTTTGTAACTTCATTCCTTTGTAAGTCAGTTTGTTTGCTCGTAGGGTCGGTCGGTCGGTCGGTCGGTCGGTTGATCGGTCAGTGTCAAGTGGGTTGGTCAGTAGGTAGATTGGTCGGTTGGTCTATAGGTAGGTAGGTCGATGGGCAAGTTTGGGGTAGATCGCTAAATAAGTAAGTGGGTAAGAATATCCTATTTACTGTCAGCCGAAGTAATTTAGTTGGGAGAGCGTTTGGCTCAACATCTAAAAATCCCCGGTTCAATCCTTTGTTCGACACCTTTTCCCCGGTGTCTTTTTTTCCCCAAGGAATTCGATACGGGTCTAAGGCAAAGGGGAGGGGGTATAGGTCAAAGGGGGAGGGGGTGTAGGGCAAAGGGGAGGGGGGTGTAGGGCAAAGGGGAAGGGGTGTAGGGCAAAGGGGAGGGGATGTAGGGCAAAGGGGGGGGAGGTGTAGGTCAAAGGGGAGGGGTGTAGGTCGAAGGGGAGGGGTGTAGGTCAAAGGGGAGGGGGTGTAGGTCAAAGGGGAGGGGATGTAGGGCAAAGGGGAGGGGGTGTAGGGCAAAGGGGAGGGGATGTAGGGCAAAGGGGAGGGGGTGTAGGGCAAAGGGGGAGGAGTGTAGGGCAAAGGGGGAGGAGTGTAGGGCAAGGGGAGGGGGTGTAGGTCGAAGGGGGGAGGGGTGTAGGTCAAAGGGGAGGGGGTGTGTAGGTCAAAGGGGAGGGGATGTAGGTCAAAGGGGAGGGGGTGTAGGTCAAAGGGGAGGGGATGTAGGGCAAAGGGGAGGGGGTGTAGGTCAAAGGGGAGGGGATGTAGGGCAAAGGGGGAGGGGGTGTAGGTCGAAGGGGAGGGGTTTTTGTAGGTCAAAGGGGAGGGGGTGTAGGTCAAAGGGGAGGGGATGTAGGGCAAAGGGGAGGGGATGTAGGGTCAAAGGGGAGGGGATGTAGGGCAAAGGGGAGGGGATGTAGGTCAAAGGGGAGGGGATGTAGGGCAAAGGGGAGGGGATGTAGGGCAAAGGGGAGGGGATGTAGGGCAAAGGGGAGGGGATGTAGGGCAAAGGGGAGGGGGTGTAGGGCAAAAGGGGAGGGGATGTAGGGCAAAGGGGAGGGGGTGTAGGTCAAATGGGAGGAGGTGTAGGGCAAAGGGGAAGGGTATAGGGCAAAGGGGAAGGGGGTATAGGGCAAAGGGGAAGGGTTATAGGGCAAAGGGGAAGGGTATAGGGCAAAGGGGAAGGGTATAGGGCAAAGGGGAGGGGGTGTAGGTCAAAGGGGAGGGGGTGTAGGTCAAGGGGAAAGGGTATATAGGGCAAAGGGGAGGAGGTGTAGGGGCAAAGGGGAGAAGGTGTAGGTCAAAGAGGAGGGGAGTAGGTCAAAGGGGGGGGAGGTGTAGGTCAAAGGGGAGGGGTGTAGGTCAAAGGGGAGGAGGTGTAGGTCTAGGTCAAGGGGAAGGGTATAGGGCAAAGGGGAGGTGGTGTAGGGCAAAGGGGGAGGAGGTGTTGGTCAAAGGGGAGGAGGTGTAGGTCAAAGGGGGAGGGGGTGTAGGTCAAAGGGGAGGGGTGTGGGTCAAAGGGGAGGGGTGGTAGGTCAAAGGGGAGGGTGTAGGGCAAAGGACTGAGGGGGGTGTAGGGCAAAGGGGAGGGGTGTGTAGGTGAACAGGGGAATGGGGAAAAAGAACGAGGTATGGGTTTGGCTTAAGACGAATGGCTTGGGGGAGGGGAGGGCGAGCGTAGAGGGGAGGGAGAAGAGATAGAGATAGGGAGTAAGAAAAAACGATGGGGGAGAGGAGGTGGTGGGTAGAGCAGGGGCCGCGGGGGGAGGGGGGGGGAAAGATAGGGGATTGAGAAAACAGGGATGGAGTTGGGAGAAGGAAGAGGGGGGGGTGGGGGGGGGGGGGGATGGAGGAAGGGGAGAGAGTCACAGACGACGGCTAGGAAAGAAACATTCACAGCTCCGTTTCATTGGACGGCTTCCCTCCCTTTCTTCTCGTTTGCCAGTGAGAAAGAAAAAGCTGATAGAATGAATAGATCAGTGCATCAATGAGAACAGGCAGTGCAACATCAGAAAATGAAAACCACTCAAGAGAATAATGAGAGACGAAAATAAGTAGTACCTGAATGCACACAAATATAGAAAAGACAACAAAAAAAAGAAAGAGATCAAAGGTTCCCATAAGGTTAGGTCATACATCAATATTACGTTCACAGTAACTGAATGATACGGCGCGCAAACGGGGTGGGGGAGGGAAGGGGGGAAGTTGGGGATGGGGGGGAGGAATAACTATCCCAGAAGAAGAATCGAGGGGAGGGGGGGGGGATGATTGTGATGATGGGTGAACTTATCTAACACTACAAAACGCTACCAGTAGAACGAGATCTCCTGAAAGGTGGGCAGCAAAAAAAAAAAAAAAATGGTTTGCTCGTGTGTGTGTGTGTGTGTGTGTGTGTGTGTGTGTCTGTGTGTGTGTCTGTGTCTGTGTGTGTGTTAGTGAGTGTGTGTGTTTGTGTGTGTGTGTGTGTGTGTGTGTGTGGGTCTGTGTCTGTGTCTGTCTGTCTGTCTGTGCTTTTTGTTGGGTTATGCTGTTGTTGTTGTTGTTTGTTTGTTTTTTGTTAAATAACGTAGAGTTCCAGCGGGGGATTGACCTCGCAACGTCTGACTGCGTACCTGGAGCTTGGCCACGGAGCTCCTAAGGCGCCCCCCCCCCCCCCCCGCCCCCCCGCCCCCCAAGGCAAGGCTGGTGTGTGTGTGAAAGGGGTTTCGCTCTCTGTTCACTGTTCATCAGTTTCATTCTGCCAGTCAGGCCCCCAAGTGACTGGCCTCCTATAATGGATTCCACGGATTTAGGGACGCAGGGCTCTTGCTTCCCAAATGTCAGCCACGAAAACAATGCTTTAGTCAAATTGTCAGGTGGAGGGGGCGAGAAAAGGGATAGAGGGTGGCGGGGGGAGGGGAGGGGAGGAGGCCGAAGGAGAGGAGGCGGGGGTGGGGTGGGGGTAGGGAGGAGCCGATAGGGAGGGAGGGGAGGGAAGGAGGACTGCTGAAGTGCCTGCCGATTCATTCATTTTCGTTAAGAGTATTGATTCTGTGCCTGTCAGCCTGTCCCTCTCTCTCTCTCTATCTCTCTCTCCTCTCTCCTCTCTCTCTCTCTCTCTCTCTCTCTCTCTCTGTGTCTTTGTCCCTGTGTCGCTATGTCTGTCTGTCCAGCCGCTCTCTCTCTGTGTCTCTCTTCTCTGTCTCTCTCTCTCTCGCCTTCACATGCATCTCTCTCTGCTCATCTCTCTCTCTCTCTCTCTCTCTCTCTCTCTCTCTCTCTCTCGGCCCATCTACCCCCTCTCTTTTTCTGTCTTTTCTCTCACGGGGGTCTGTCTGTCCTTCCCTTCCTCCCTCTCTCTCTCTCATCCCCCCTCTCTGTCTCTCTCTCTGTCTCTCTATCTCTCTCTCTCTCTCTCTCTCTCCAACCCTCCCTCTCTATCTCCTCCTCTCTCTCTCCCTCCTCCCCTCCCTCTCTCCCTCTCTCTCTCTCTCTCTCCTGTCTCTCTCTCCCTCCTTCTCTCTCCCTCTCTCTCTCGTCTCTCTCTGCCCATCCCCCCCTCTGTTTTTCTGCTGTCTCTCAGGGGTCTCTCTGCCTTCCTTTCCCCTCCCTCCCCTCTCCCTCCCTCTCTCTCTCTCTCACCGTTCCCATCTCCGCCTCTCTTTTTTGTTCAAAGAGTCGCTGTTGCCTTCCCTCCCCCCCCCCTATCCTTCTCTATCTCTCTCTCTCTCTCTCTTTCCCTCTCTCTCTCTCTCTCATCCTCTCTCTCTCTCTCTCTCTCTCTCTCTCAGATTAATGCAAGAAATGATTATGTATACAAGAAGTCGCAAGATCGCACAGGCTGTCAGCCAAGGAAGGTTTTATTTTTTACACCACCCCAACCCAAAACACCCCCCCCCCCCACCTTCCCCCAGTCCCGTACATGTATACTGAACGTTCCCTTTCGCCCCTCAACGTCTGTGCTGAGGGTTTTCCTGTCACGCTCTTCAGAGCCGGCAGTGTCGTGGGCACTGTCCTTGGAAAGGATGTGTGGTGACTGACTTCCTTCCGGAAGGATGTGGCGTTGGTTTCTTGCAACTGGACAGTTAGTTCTCTTCGTCACTGGCTGGATGTTGTTTGGGGGGGGGGGGGGGGGGGGGTTAGTAAGTGGTGTGTCCGATTTGTAAAAAAAAAAAAGAAGAAAAAAAAAAAAGAAAAAAACGAAAGAAAAGAAAAGAAAAGGGCAGCAGTGTACACCACCCACCCAAGGAAAGACTCGGCGCTAGTGCAGTGTCTCCTCCTCTATCTTGTGGAATGATGATGGCTGGGGGATGAGATTGAGCGAGCTGGGTGCAGCTGTGTGTAATTTGCAAAGTGCCGCATGTTTCATATACACTGTACCAAACAGACGAGCGATTTTTGTTAAATTTTGTTTAATGCGTCCAGTAGGTGATTCTTGTTTCGCCGTGTGAGAGAGCGCATCAGGGTAGCTGCTGGCACCTGAACGATATCGTAGTCACTGAACATTGGAGAAACGCATCACTTCTTGAAGAAGTTCCCAAAGGGCAACAGTGTGCTGAAGACTTTTTTTATGAAGCTTAACATTACAATATTTCTGTCGTTTGTTCAATTAAACACGCGCGCGTGTGCATGTACGCACGCACACACACACACGCACGCACCCACGCAGACGTGCGCATGCACGCGCACACACACGCACGCGCGCAAACACACACACACACACACACACACACGCGCGCGCGCGCGCGTGCGCGCGAACGCAGAGAGAGAGAGAGAGAGAGAGATACAGAGAGAGAGACAGACAGACAGACAGAGAGAGAGAGAGAGAGAAGACGAAAAAAAGAAAAATAATGATGACATAAACTACATGTTGTGCTTTCCTAACAGTTATTTTTTCGAGCTTTCGCTTTTCTGAGGGCTTCATCTGGAATGTCTGCAAATACTTAGGTAGTATAATAGTGCGTGCGCGCGCGCATGCGTGCGTGTGTTTATGCGTGTGTGTATGTGTGTGTTGGTGCGTGCATATGTGTAGGTGTGTGTGTGTGTGTAATAATGAGTGTGTGTGTGTGTGTGTGTGTGTGTGTGTGTGTGTGTGTGTGTGTGTGTGTGTGTGTGTGTGTGTGTACATAGACAGGTAAGACTTGACGCTCTCTTTGTGTATCCATTTCTCTTGCTGTCTGAGAGCGAGGAGCTCAGCGAACATGAGAGTGAGTCATCTCCCTTTATTTCGCTTGCCTGCAGAACGACCTGTTTTGTGGTGTTGGTGTTGTTGTTTGTTCTGTTGTCTTTTCTTAGCGAACAGCTGGTCTGTCTTTATCACGTCGACCCAGGACGAACTTCCAAGGTCAGTGAGTC
>JADBJO010000832.1:90000-100000 GCA_016801955.1 Conus betulinus | reverse complement strand
TCTCTCTCTGTTGTCCTGAGTGTTCTTTTTCTTCAGGCAAGAGAAACAACGCTCAGGACAACGAAAACGAAGAACGAGCAATCACAGCGCTCCTCTGTGTGTGTGTGTGTGTGTGTGTGTGTGTGTGTGTGTGTGTGTGTGTGTGTGTGTGTGTGTGTGTGTGTGAAGTCTTTTTTTTGTTGTTGTTTGTTGTTGTTGTCGTTGCTTTCGCTTGTTGTTGTTGTTGTTGTTGTTTGTCATCCAACGCCCATCTTGCGCCGAATTTGACAAGACAAAATGTACAGGTGTGTTAGTGCCGAATCCTAAAATGTGGTGTGTGGCCTGTGTGTTTCAGCCGCCCAGGAGACTGAGCTCGGGGAGTTTGACGAGTGGCTCAGAGAACGAGGCGGAACACGAACCGTCACCCCCTGTGGCCCGGAGAGGGAGGCGATCCGCTATCTATGAGACCAAGGTGAGTGGGTTTTGTCTGTAAGTGTAGGGGGGGAGGGGGATGGAGGGGGTCCGGATGTGTGTGTGTGTGTGTGTGTGTGTGTGTGTGTGTGTGTGTGTGTGTTCTGTCTGTCTGTCTGTCTGTCTGTCAGTCTGTGTGGAAGAGAGAGAGAGAGAGAGAGAGGGACAAGGTTAGGGACTTTGTGTGTGTGTGTGTGTGAGAGAGAGAGAGAGAGAGAGAGAGAGAGAGAGAGGAGAGAGAGAGAGGATGACAATGACAGCTAACTTTAATGACAATAGCTGGTAGCCCAAATGTCATGCGGTAGATGCATTATCTCAAGGAAACCAGAAATCAAGTCATCATGAGTTATGAATCAGCAAAATGTACATGGGAAACATTCATTCATCTGTCGATGTGTATCTGCTGAAACAAGGAGGCATGCTCACTGCCCTGAATCATTCATTCATCTGTCGATGTGTATCAACTGAAACAAGCAGGCATGCTCACTGTCGTCTTCGCCGGAATCAGACAGCTACGTGGTTGTGCAGCGGAAAATTTGGACTGCCATTTCAACGATCACCAGGGATTCGCTGAAAAGTCACACAGCATGATATGTACATGAAAAACGTAAACAATTGTAAACTGAAATTAAAGATTGTGTGATTTCTGCGACAAACTTACCCAGACACCTGATGAAATCCTCCTTGTCAAGTGATAAAATCTCCCACATATTCTGATTACGTACAACAGGTGCTTAAAGTAATTTTTTCCGACATCGTCATAAGCTGTGCATCTGAAATATAAATGACATTCGTTTTTCGACAGCATTGGCTGTGCAAACTTTGCATATCTTTTCAGTTTTTCTCAAGCTGGTAAAGACCGAACTTTGTGTGCATTTAGACCCAAGGTTCTAGTTCTAAGCCTAGCGAGGATGTCACTTCGCCATTTCCTGTTTCGTGTTGCTGTAATAGCATCTGAGATGTTTGTGTTGTTATATAGAGTAGGTGTCTGCCTGCTTCTCCGTATACAAATTATTCTTAGAGGAATACACCGGAACATTCATAAGGCGCTTAACAGCAAAACTGGACCTTTCCACTTGACAGTTATCAGATAAACCCCAAACTTCCGCTGCATACGTTAGCATAGGTTCAGTTTGAGAATCAGTTAACAAAATATTGATGGTTCAGTTGAACTCAATTTTCTTATGATATTAGTATCTGAATCACGTCCTTCTTTCTCCTTTTTTTTTTTGTATGCTTCTGGCCATCCAATACAAAAAACTTGATTAACGTAAACACCATTATTTGTTACTTTTACTTCTGTTCCTCCATATCACAATTTTTCATGTTTAGAAAGATGACAGCCCATTCTAAAAACCATGACATTAATTTTAATTCAATTCAAGATTGACGGTCAGTTGTAATCTTTCTGCTTCCATTTTCAGAATGTTTAGTTGGTTTTTGCAGACCAACAATAGTGTCAGACAGGAGAATGACATCATCATCCTCAAATAATACTAGGAAAATCTCAACAGCATTAGAGATCATTTGTACGCCGGGGTCTGCCTCTCTCTGTGGCCAGTTCATTAATAGAAAATAAGAAAAAAAGAAAACAGCTGGGGGTTCTATAAACATCCTTGTTTGACACCTCGAGGACAGTTGAACATTTCTGAATGCATGCTCTCATCACAAACGCAGCATAATACTGAATCGTACATCCCTCTAAGCGTTTTGCACATTCTTTTTTAATCTCTGCTTTTCTAAAGATGTTCCATAAGATGACTCAGTTGACAGGATCGAAAGCTTTCTTGAAGTCCACAAAAGCAACATTAACTTTGGTATTTTGAAGACGATACCTTCATAACATTGCATATAATGTGAAGACGTGATTTACTCTACTCTAATTTATTCTAAAACCTGCCTGTTCTTCAGTTATTTTTGCTTCATTTCCAGACCAGCCAGTTATATAGTCTTCTGTTTAGGATAGGAGTCTAGATTTTACTGACAAAATATTTGTAAGAGCGATTCCCCTGTAATTGTGTGGATTGTTTGTTTCTCCCTTTGTAGAAATTGGAACAATGATTGATTTTGACCATTCCTTTGGATATATTCCTTTAGAGAGAGAGAGAGACAGAGAGAGAGAAGGGAACGGACCAAAACAACTTGAGGGGGACTTTGGTCTCAACGTTTGTATATGAGTGCGTGCGTGCGTGCCTGCGTGTGTGTGTGCGTGTGTGTGTGTGTGTGTTGTGTGTAGGAGGGGGGTGGGAAAAAGAGAAAGAGAGAAAAAAAACGCAAAATGGTAAGGGATATTTAGTTGGTGAGTGCACGCGCGCGCGCGTGTGTGTGTGTGTGTGTGTGTGTGTGTGTGTGGTGTGTGTGTGTGTGTGTGTGTAACTGTTTTGTGTTGTTGTGTGTGTGTGTGGTGTGAGAGAGAGAGAGAGAGAGAGAGAGAGAGGAGAGAAAACAAAGTCAAGGGACTCTGTGTGTGAAAGAGACAGAGAGGAGGGAAGGGAGGGAGGAGGGAGGGAGGAAAGAGAATGAGGGACAGACAGACGAACAAAACACAGACAAAAACGCACGCACGTGTGCCCCCCCCCCCTATACACACACACACACCACACACACACACACACACACACACACACGCACGTATGCATTCACATGTGTGCACACACACACACACACACCACACACACACACACACACACACACACACATACACACACACACACGCACGCCAACACACACACACACACAACACACACCCACATACACACCACACCACACACACCACACCACACACCACACACACAAACACACACAACACGCCAACACACACACACACACACGCCACCACACACCACACACACACACACACACACACAACACACACACACACACACCACACACACCCAGGAACACGGGAATTGAATAGAAGAGGATCCCGTAAGGAAAGGAAAGCGAGCTACAGACGGATGACCGGGAGATTGGATAAAGACGATGGATCCAAAAAGTAATCTGAGGAAAGAGGCTACACCATCCGGATGAGGAGAGTGAAATTGGCAAAAACACAAATAGAGGAAGGGAACACACACACAAAATATGAGACAGGCCAGAAGAAGAAGAAAGACAGAAGCAGAAGAAAGAGCGAACAGGGCAAACAACCCGAAGACAACTGAAAAAAATGAGCCAATGATGGATGGGACGGTGGTGGAACACAACAACTCGAATAAGAGAGATGGGGGAGAACAGGGGACCCAAGGGGGGGGGGGGGGGGGGCGGGGGGCGGAGAGAAGAGATGAGAGGGAAGAGAGGCGCGAGGGAAGGTTAGAGGAGGGGGGGAGGGGGAAGACATGTTGACCAGAAGTCAACAAAGAAGAACAGACGAACAGGACACCGAACAGACACACACACCGTTCGAGCAACCCCAGGGTAACGCACACAAAAACGCGTCACGCGCGCAACACAATACACACACACACCACCAACCCACACACCACACGCACGCACGCGGCGCACGCGGCACACACATACATACCCACACACGCACGCCATGCAAATCAACGTGCTTGCACAAACATACGCTATGGACGCACCCCGACGCACACACACCATAACACACAGCAGGACACACACACACAACACACACACACACACAACACAACACACAGAGGTGGAGGACAGGTTTGGGTGTGGGGAGAGTCAGAGAGGACAAACAGCCGAGGAGAGGGGAGGAGGGAGAGGCGAGATATCGAAATTATCAGATGAGACGAGGGCCGAGATGGAACAGAATACAGTACCCAGACACAACCCAGCCCCCCCCCAGAGGGCAGACAGAAGAGAGAAGAGCAGAAACAGAGCGAGGAAAGGGAGAGAGGAGAGATGGACGAGAGAGAAGGACAGAGAGAAGGGGCGAGACAGGCAGAGGGCGAGGGAAACGAACACCGGGAGGAGTGAGAAAAAAAACGAAATTTTATTCCAAGAATTGAACGTATTTAGAAGACTATAGAGAAAGAATAAAACTGGGAAGAAGGTTGCTCTTTTTTCTTCTGGCTAACCGTCTAGCCCACTGCATTCCACTCATCACTAAGGAAAAAGAAGAAAAGAAAAAGGTGTTTTTAATTGAAGGGAGAGGTAAAAGAAGGGGTAACACGCACTTAATGAACGACACCCAAAACCAGACAAGGAAACTTTTCGGCAATAAAGCCTCCTCAGCGACAAAAACACTGTGGATTTGTGATTGTTATTGGGTGTTTTGAGTGTGGGAGTGAGTGAAAAACGTATTAAAGACATTAACAGTGCACATACTTCCGTGTGAAGCCAAGTAGTGAACGAAGTCGGTTTGATGAAAGGAGGGGCAGTGGAGAGGGCAACCCAGTGGGAGAGTGGATGGCCGGGGGGAGGGTGGGGGGGAAGAGGGGGAGGGAGAGGGGGTGGGCGGGAGTAGTGTTCGAGGCAAGATAATGAGCCGAGGAAAAAGAAAGAGGGTTTAGATTAGAGTGAAGCAGAAGAGGAGGAGGAAAGGAGAGGCAGGAGAGAGTGAGGGAGGCGGAGGGAAAAGAGGAGGGGGGAAAAGAGGAGAGGGGAGGAGAGGGGAGAGAGAGAGGAGTGCGAGAGGAGAGAATGAAAGTAGGAGGGGAAGAGAAGAAGACGTGGAGAAAGAGGTGTGGAGAGAGCCGAGAGAGAGGATGGAAGGGGGAGAAACACGAGGAGGCGAGGCCCGGAGGACGAGAGAAGGGCGGGAGGGAGTAGGGGGGAGAGGGAGAGGAGAGGAGAGAGAGAATAGGACTGGGAGGGGAAGGGAGGGAAATGGGGGAAAAAGGAGGAGGGCGGGAGGAGTGAGGAGCGGGCGGGGGTGGGGGAGGGCGGGGGCGGGGGGGGGTGAGAGGAAGGGGGAACACAATAAATGACAATACAATATGCAACCACAAAGCAACATAAAGAACGTAAAATGACAAGGGGACGGGGGGGGGGGGGGGGGGGGGGGGGGGGGGGGAAGGGGTCATCGCCACCTAAAGCACCCGACCCAAGTCTGACCTAGGGTAGGTTGCCCCTACCCAAGCACCAAGGGGTGAGAGGGGGAAAAAACGGGAGAGAACCCCAAGGAAAAAAAAAAACCTAGCCAGATTTCGCACGCTAGGAGTGCAGGGCTCGCCCCCCCCCACCCCCCACCCCGAAAAAAAAAAAAAACTTTTTGGTGCGCACAGGCACAACCACACACACAACACACACACACAACACACACACACACACCACACATACACACGCCAATACGCACACACACAACCACACAAGCAACTTCGTACCTATAATTTAAAAAAAAAAAAAAAAAAAAAAAAAAAAAAAAACAAAAAAAAACAAAAACAAACAAAACCTGGGGGGGGGGGGGGGGCAGTGGGAGACAGTTTTTACACAGGTAATACAATGGGGAGAGTAAAAAAGAAGGAGTGGTACAATGGAGAAGGGTGTAAAAATGGTACAAAACAAGGCATACATTACATTTAAAAACATTTGGGTGAAAGAATAGGGGAGGGTAGGTGGTGGTGCTATGGTGGCGCAACAGAAAAAAAAAGAACAAAAATAAAAGCATAAAGCAAAGAAGATATTGAGGGCATTATGAGAGGCGTCAAACAACAATAACATGACCAAGATAGAAAGAAAAGAAACAAAAAGGAAGGCAAATAACGGGAAAATTGACCAAAAAAAAAAAATTATGGGGCGGGGGGGGGGGAATAAATTAAAGAAAGCGGCGGGGCGGGGGGGGGGAGGGAAGGAGGGGGAGGGGGGGGGAGAGGGGGGGGAAGGGGGGTGGGGAGGGAAAGGACGGAAAGAGAGAAGAGAAGAGAAGAGACCGAATAGAAGAGGAACCTCCTATGAGGGCCCTAAACCAGGCGAGGAAGATTAACCTTGAAGAAGGAAAAAGGTCTGAAGATAAGGAGGAGAGGAGGGGAAGGAAGCCTCAGGAGAGGGGGTCCCGTTTTTAGAAGGGTCCTACTAAGGGGGAAACAAGAGAAAAAGGGGGGAGGAGAGCAGGAAGTAAGGAGGAGGGACTAGTTTATAAAGAGGGAAAGGGCACAACAAGAAGAGGAAAATTAAGGGCCCTACGGAGAAGAAAGAAAAAGGGGGGGACGGAGCTGAAAGGGGAACAAAGGACAGGGGGGAAGAGAAGAGACGGGCAGAGAAGAGGGGGAGAAAGGGGGTAGAGGGGGGGTAGAGGGGGAGGAAGGCGGGGGCTGAAAGGGGGGCAGAGGAGAAAAAAAGAAAAAAAAAAAGGGGGGGGGGGGCGGGAGGAGGGGGGGGAAAAAAGAAAAGGGAAAGGGAAAGAAAGAAGGGCAAAAAAGAGGAAGGAGAGGAGGGGAGGGAGCGGGGAAAAAGAAGAAGGGGGGAGGGGGCTAAGGAGGGGAAGGATGGAGAGGGAATTGGAAAAAAAGGGACAAAAAAAAAAAAAAAAATAATAATAATAAAAGAAAATTAGAAAAAAAAAAAAAAAAAAAAAAAAACAAAAAAAAAAAAAAAAAAGACGGGAGACTGGGGGAGCTAAAACCCTACTATCAGAAAAAACAAAACAAGATAGGGCAACTCCTGGCATGTCAAAGTAGGGAATAGGCTCGTGGTCACGAAGGAAACGAATCAGGCCCACCATAGGCGGATCTAGGCTCTATGGAGGGGCCCACGGAAGAGGCCCAATTGATGGTCACCTGAAGATGGCACCAAAAAAAACCAAGGAGGTAACCAAAAAAAAAGGGGAAAGGGAAATAAAGAAAACCATTGTCCACCTGAATTGGCGCGCCAAAGAAAGGAAAAAAAAAAAAAAATTACAAAGAAATTGCTACGCTTTTTTTTCTTGGATACCAGCTGGATATTCTTAGCCAAGTTTTTTGAATCAATCAGGTGGAGACTCACATATATCCTTCCTGTCTCTAGAGTCACTAGTTTTCATGAGCCCACAAGCCCTTCACTCTTGCATTGTGTGCGAAGAATGGGCTGGGGAGGTTGAAATGTGCTTGGGCTACTGGTTTGTCCTCTTGTTTGTATTTAATGTCAGCGAGGGCTGTGTCCTTGAATCTGACAGGGCAGTTGTAGAGAGCCCGTCGTTGAGTTTCACACCACTGTAAAGTTTTACAGCAAAAAAACGCGTTCTTCTCCAGTGGGCTGTTTGCAGGTGGGATGATTGTAGAATCAAGGTTAGTGCGTTTTGAAGTCAGAACGAAGAATTTGGCAGGGGGGGACGAGTTCAGTCTGCGTGTGGTTTGTAACGCGGAGTCCTTTCACCTTCAATGGCCAGTACAGATGTGAAAGGGGCAGTCTTTTCACCAGTTGGGGTTAGATTGCCCCGGGTGGGCCCTGCCTGCCTAACAAGAAATTTTTACGTTTCCTGATTGAGGTCTGGCGACCGGACTTTTTGTTTTTGAACGCACACCACAGCAATGTCACGGATATTCTTGTCCCGGTTGGTAGGGTGAAATCTAGATGGGGGGCTGGGGGGAGACAAAAAATTTGTTTTTAGCGACCGAGTGAGCACAAGAACTGTAAGGAATATGTGTTCCAGTGGTTTTGGAGGAATTTGCGACATTTTGACCCTGGGGTGGTGGACCAGAATCGGGTAGTAGAGAAGGGGTTGAACAAACAGGTCTATGTCTCTGGGTTTGATTTTCCTCGGGGGTTTTCGGTTTTTTGTTCCAGAGCTTGGTGGGCGGGAGTGATGAGCCTGGGCTTTCTGGAGAGCCACGATCCAATGAATGTACTCTTCAGGGATTAGTGGTAGTGGTTCAAGGAAAAAGACAGAACTGTTTTCATTTTTCTAGGGCTTTTACATCAAAGACCAGAGTTTGCAGAGCAGAGCGTAGGGGAGGGTCTGGTCTGCGGAGATAGGACGGGAGTCTGGAAGGCATTGGTAAGGGTATTTATGTGGCAACATCTGAGAGTAGGTAAGAGTTTGATGACTGGTTTGACTAGATGCTGGGAGTTCGAACGTTTTAGGTATGGGTGTATGAGACGGTCGGTGTCGAGGATAAGAGTGTGTAGCACGTTAGGTTAGGGTGGATGGACATGGCGTGAAGGGTCCAACTATCGGTCGAGGAGAGACTCATGTCGAGGAACGAGGGGAAGGGACTTGAGTTGCCCCATGCACTGTTTCAGATATTTCACTGGTGTGTGAATGATTGTAGTAGGATGAAAGTTTCTTCTGGAAGGGGGGAACTGCGTTGTGATGAAGACATGGAGATCAATGATGGGGCATGGAGGTTGCACACAAGTCCGTCATCGATGGTAGCGTTTATAAAATTCAGGGATAGGACCATGGTATTTTTGCAGGAAATTGTGTTTCGAAGTATCCCATGAAAAGGCATGCGTAGCTGGGGCCCATTTTGGTGCCCATGGCGACACCACTGATTGCTTGAAGGTGTCGCCAAGGAAGGTAAAAGTGTTGTTGGTTAGGACAAGTCCTGCAAGGCGAATTCATCAGAGTGGTGGTTTTTTTGCAGGGAAAAGGGTCTTTTCTTTGGTTGAGGGAAAAAATGACAGAGCTTGCAGTCCATCTGTATGGGGAATACTGGTATACAGAGATTGTCACGTCGAGAGTGAATAGATATTTGGGCTGGAACTTCAGATTAAGGTGGAGGTCATTGATGAGACACAGAGAGCAATGAGTAGTGTCCTTGATGAATGTAGGCAGATCTTGAACGAGGGGTTGGAAGATGGAGTCAAGGTATTCGGAAATATTTTCTGTGGGGCAACTGCAGGCTGAGACGATGGGTCTACCAGGGGTGTGGCCTTGTGAATTTTAGGCAGAAGGTAGAAAATGGACTCTCTGGTCTTGGCTTTGATCAGTTTAGCCGTAGGAGGTAAGTGGCCTTTTTTGACAAAGGCCCTTGATAGTTTTGGGCAATAGTTTTCTGGTCTACTTGGGGGGTGGACTGTTCCAGTTTCTGGTAGCTAGTGGGATCATTGAGTTGCCTGAGAGCTTCTGCTAAATACAGGTTCCTGTCCCACACCACCACAGCACCCTCTTTGTCAGCTGGTTTGATGACAATGTCATCCCTCTTGCGAAGGGACTCCAGAGCTTGAATTTCTGCGGGGGTAAGGTTGGAAATCATGCTGGGGGAGAATTTAAGTTTTACGTAATTAGAGAGGCAAGTTTTGATGTAGCATTCAACTTCATTGTTCCCCCGGGGTGGTTCTCGGTAGACAGGGGTGTGGAAAAGTTTTGTGAAAACAAAACATCATCGTCAGGGTGGAAGGTACGTTTAGGAGGGGACCAAGCACGGCCATCCATCTCAAGGAACGAAAGAAGCGGTCGCAGTCACATGGATAATGTCTAATTGTGGATGGAAGGCTTCCTAGGATGAATTATTTGAGACCCCTAGAGAGTACGGATTCTTCAGAGGCCTACACTCTTTTGTTTTGGTGTGCTCTTTCTTCTTTTTTCGTCGTGTTTCGGTATCGGTACGCTGCAGTTTGTTTCTTTTTTGCCTAAGGAAAAAGAAAGAAAGAAAGAAAGAAAAGAAGAAGAAGAGAAGAAAGAGAAGATAGACAGGAGACGAATGATAAAAAAAAAAAATAAGATGTT
>JADBJO010000832.1:80000-85000 GCA_016801955.1 Conus betulinus | reverse complement strand
AGAAAAGATCCTAGGTAGGGGCAGTTGCTGGTTGGAAAAACAAAGGCTGTTTTTGGGTGTTCAGCTTTGAAGGAGTTGGCAGTGGTGTCCTTCTCTCCTATTCCTTCGATGATTTCTTACTGTCCGTAGTCTGCCGCTACAACGCTGCTGTGCAGAGAGAAGAAGAAATGGAAGGGAGGGGGGGGGGGAGGAGGAAGAGAAGAGGCATTCGTTTGGAGTTATAGGCATGTAATTATTTCCTCATGGGAGGAAGAGTTATCTTGCTGAGTTTCAAAGTGAGGTGACTGCAGGCAGAAATGGAAACAAATCTTTAAAGGAATTTAAAGTGAATATGCCAGAAAACAGAGGAAAATAAAAAACAAATCAAAACAAAACGACGCGTTTGCACTTAAGAGGTCGAAACGCGTCGTGTTTCGTCTTGTATTTGGTAGAGGTTAAAACCCGTCGTGTCTTGTCTTTTAATTTGTTTGTGGCTGTTATCTAGCGGATTTACTTTAAATTCGTTTAGAAATTTGTTATCTTACGTTTTCGTTGTTCATAACATTTGACTGCCAGTTCGACGTTTTGATCAGTGGAGCTAACCCGACACCCGGACAGACACCCGTATTACTTACAAATTTCACAGACATTATGTGAGACATAAAACATTTCACAGCACACTCCCATGAAAACCTTGTTCAAAGATGTCCCACCTGGTTTGAACTTTGAATTTCTGACAGAGATTGACATTTTTCATCTGATGTAAGATTTTACATAGGATAGATTTTTAACAACATTTCCGGTGTGGTTTTTGGAAGCGGAAATGAAGACAGATTTTTAACAACATTTTCCGGTGTGTTTTTTGGAAGGTGTATTGTAAAGGTTTGTGTGAATGAGCTTTTGGTTGTTTTTTGTTTTCAAATGACTTGCGAGTTGACTTCAACGCGGAGACAGCCCTGATATAGCCGTTTGCTGTCGGCTGGGCGGTGAGCAGCGTTACCTTATCTAACAGGCACATACCAGCTATAATTCTCTGGCATTCTCGCCGCCAGAGGGGGACATGGTAATGACAGTCTCCCCACAGCTGCCGGCTGAAGAGCAGAATAGAGAAAAGAGGAAGAAAGTGTCCTCAAACAAGTAAGTAGCAAGAGAAAAAAATAGTAAATAATAATCAATACAGAAAACCGTCTTTCAGTCTCTGCTGGGGACTTTAAGATGTACGGGAGAACAGAATGTCAACATTTCAGAATAAAGGGGTTTTTTTTTCCGATGTCAGGCTGTTCTTTTTTTGTCATACTTGCCTTCTACTGGTCTAAAAATTCTACAATAAAATACAAGGCGTAACTGCACTACGGTGAACATGTGAGCGATAGCTGTGACACGCTATATGTCTGAGAGAGAGAGAGAGAGAGAGAGAGACAGACACAGACAGAGAGACAGACAGCATTATGATAGAGACAGCTGAGAGCATTATGATAGACGGGAATCAGGAGAGTTATCCACCCACAGTTCTGTGAGACACACGTCATATCCGTTTTCAGATGCATGTCAGGGAAGTCTGATTCACTTACCAACACAGACGACCTCGTTAGCTGTGGGAGGGGGGGGGGGGGGGGAGCGTGGAAAGAGAAAAATGACTAGGGGAGGGGGAGGGGGGGGGGGGGGGAATGTTCCCCTGTTTTAGTACGAGACTTGTATGACAAGATTTCTGGCAAACGTCTAACTTTAAGCAGAAATGGTTTTCCTTCTGGTTATGTCTGGATTGTTCTGGTTTGGGGCAGTGGCGTGATGATGTTTTATGACTTTCTTGTCTTTGTTCTGCTGTCTGCTGTTCGGCGCGTGAAGCTGAAGCTGGGGGGGGAGGGGGGAGGCGGGGGAGGGGAGGGGGAGGGGAGAGGGTCTGACTCGTATATTCATGGAAAACTGAACACAGAGGTAAAAACTCTCTTTTATTTCGCGCTGGTGATAGAAAATGACTTGACTCGAAGGCAGTCTAAGCAGACGGTATGACTGGTTGTTTTCCAGATGGATTCTGATTGTCCCCATGTGTTGTCAGTGGAGGAATTTCTATGTATGATCTAAAGCCCTGTTTTTCATGCCCATTTTCTTTCTCTCACAGCCCCCTCCCCTCCCCCACCACCCTCTTTTTTGATGAATGCAATGACGGAGGAAATTGTTAACCTGCACGTGTTTTCCGCCACTATCGGTTTTGTTCAACAGAATCACAGACACACAGACTCAGACACACAGAGACATGTAGATACACACACACACACACACACACACACACACACACACACACACACACACATATATATATATATATATACGCTCGCGCGCGCGCGCGCACGCACGCACGCGCACACACACACACACACACACACACACACACACACACACACACACACACACACACACACACACACACACACACACACACACACTCACTCACACACACAGATATATATATATATATATATATATATATAGATATGTGTGTGTGTGTGTGTGTGTGTGTATGCATGCATATATATATATATATATATATATATATATATATATATATATATATATATATATATATATATATATATGCATGTATGTACATAAACGAAAAATAAATAGGGATGAAATATAAAGGATAAACTAACACATGCACAAGAGAGAGAGAGGGGGGTGGGGGGGCGACAGACAAACAGACTTCTCCACAACAAAATCCAACGTCAAAGCATGTCTACACTACACTAAACAAAAAGCAAAGCAAGAGGGACACACACAACGAGGAACGTCCTCAACCACAAAACATCTTTCACAGGACCGCAGGAGAAGCCTTTGGCTAGCATGCTCCTGTCAGGCTCCGGAGTCTTTGAGCACAAGGGTTGAGGAGAGGACTGAGGGGCTGGGGGGGGGGGGGAGGGAAGAGGAAATGGGTTTCCCACCCTTTTTCTGCGTACATTCATTCCGTGCCCTACAGCAGGTGAATGGCTCGAGGATGGAGTGAAAGGCTTGCCATTTTTCTTTTCTTTTCTTTCTTTTTTTTCTTGTTTTCATTTAGTGTTTGATAGAAGTGGATGAGGTTTGTCTGTCTGTCTCTCTCTTTGCTCTCTCTCTCTCTCCCCCTCTCTCTCCACTCTCTCTCTCTCTCTCTCTCTCTATCTATCTATCTATCTATCTATCTATCTCTATCTCTCTCCCCTCCCCTCCCCCCTCCCCCCCCCCCCCCCCCCCCTCACTCCACCAAGCCTTCATCTCTCTCGACTGTATATATATGATTTTGTTCCAAGAAGTTTTCTTTGGGGGTAATAAAAGTATAGGCTGAGGTACGGGGTGAGGGGGAAGGGGAGAGCGGTATTTGGGGGGAGGGGGGAGGGGGTGTGGGGATGGAGGAGAAGAGAGGAGAGGGTTTGAGAGAGAGCTGGCATCCCTGGCCTGCGCTGCAGCTGGCCGGTGGCGGACCCGTAGATTCACTTCCAATTTGCCTCGGCATGATTCCCTGCTTCCTGCGGCCTGAGAGAACGGGCAGATGTGGCCACACGCCCCAATTAGGATTTTTTGCTCTAAATCACTGTGTATAATAATCCGTGTAAGAACTAGCCTAAATTTGACCCAGTGTGTGGAATTAAGCTGATAATTGATCAAAAGAACAACAACCGCCCTCTTATCATTTCACCTATTGGGGGGGAGGGGGGGAGGGATCCTCTGATGACATCATTCACAGTCTTGGAATACGTGACTTTCCCCTTGGCTGACGGCACCTTCCAGGCCACTGTAGTCACTCACCATTGATCCTATCTTTGCTCCAGGTGGCTTCCCCCCAAAGAGTTCCATTCCTTTGATTTCAGTCTGTCTGCTTGGAACCACCTGGTTTGTACCTTGATGGCCACATGAAAGAAAACGAGGAGAATCAACTTTCAGACACAATTAAAAAAAAAAAAGAAATTTTCTACTAACTTAATTGCGCCTAAATTCTCTAATTAACTTGTTTGCGCCAGTCTATAAGTACTCGACTCCTTCAGCAAAGCCTTGGCGCATTAATTTCTGGTGTGCAGCCTGTCCCCAGCCACCATCACCACCTCTCTCTTTTTTCCTCCACCCCCTCTCCCTTTTCCTTTCCTCCTCCTCCTCCTTCTCCTCCTCCCACCGACTCCTCCCCCATCCCACCTCCCACCCCACCCCCGTCCTCTTCCCCGACACTCGATTCTGTCGGATCAGTATGTTTCCCCGCTTCTTTTTTTCGTTGTTAAGTCCATTAATCTCTATCTCTTCCCCCCTTACCTCACTCTCCTCCCCATCCCCCCCCCCCCCCCTCTGCCGTCCCCCGTCCCCGTCCCCGCTCCCCGCTCTCTTCCTTCTTCCCTAGATTCCTTCACCTCCTCATTCTATCGCTACAGGCTGCAGGAAGATGGGGGGGGGGGATATCTAGTTAGCTTGTTTTCCTTTTATGCCGAGCTATTTTCAGGATGCTAGTGCCAGCGATGGCGTGCGTCCGTTCGTCTGGTGCTGTCTCAGACATTGTTGTCAGGGTGAGCGTGAGGGTCGCGGTATCGGCATCAACCGAAATAACTTTTTTTTTTTTTTTTTTTTTTTTTTTTTGGGGGGGGGGGGGGGGGGTGATGTGATGTATAGTTTGATCTTTTCGTTTAGTCAGAGTGTAATGTGGACATTATTGCTGAGTTGTTTTTTTTTCTTCGGAAAGAAGGGGGGGGGAGGGGGGGAGTGGGAGGAGGAAGGGTTCCATCTGCCTTTCTGTAACCAAGAACTGCTCTGTATATTTTCGTCAGAACCGTAAACGATGATCCATGATGTATGAGACAGGAACAATTGATTTTTGTATATAAAACGTGCTGGGAAAGTAGCAGGAGATAGGAGAAAGAATGAAAGAGAAAAAAAAAAGAGAGAAAAGAACCAGAAAAGAAAAGATTTTTTATCACACAGAAGGCAGAGAAGCGAAGGGAGGTCATATAACTATTATTTGAAGTCTTTCCAATCTGATTTCTCTGTGTCTCTCTACCTCCGCTCGC
>JADBJO010000832.1:72500-75000 GCA_016801955.1 Conus betulinus | reverse complement strand
TGGTGGTCAGGGAGAGGAGGGGGAGAGAATGACAACTTGATTACAAAAGATTGTCATTGTGCGTTTTTTGGCCGCCCCCACCCCCATCCCCCACCCCACCCCTCCCGCCCCAGCCCTCAAAGACAGCGTTTACTGTGTTTTGTATGGAAGATGACGTGGATGTGGCATACAGGAAGGAATTGAAGCAGAGTTGATTGTGTAGCTTCGTCTTTGTTTCGTTCTTCTGTGCCGCTACTCTCTCTCTCTCTCTCCTCTCTCTCTCTCTCTCTCTCTCTCTCCCCTCTCTCTCTCTCTCTCTCTCTCTCTCTCTCTCTCTCTCTCTCTCTCTCTCTCTCTCTCTCTGTCTGTCGTCTTTCCTTCTTTCTTTCTGTCTCTTCTTTCCCTCTATTTATCTATCTCTCTCTCTCTTCTCTCTCCTCTTCCCCCCCCCCCCTGTCTCTGTCTCTCTGTCTCTGTCTCTGTCTCTCTGTCTCTGTCTCTCTATCTCTGTCTATCTCTGTCTCTGTGTGGTGTGTGTGTGTGTGTGTGTGTGTGTGTGTGTGTGTGTGTGTGTGTGTGTTGTGTGAGGTGCCTGAAGATTGGTAAGAAGAGGCCTAGGGATGGAACTGTTAGATTTGGAACATGTTTGCTGCAGTGAGCCTTGTCCTGCAGTAGTCCTACTTTGAGGCTGCGAAGAACGTTGAGCCAAGACCAGTAGTAGGGGTAGTAGTAGAGGGGGAGGGGGGGAGGAGGGGGGCATGGGTATGTAGGGGTGGGGGACACACACAGGGTTCCATGTAGATTATACTATTTTCAGGACAGTCGTGGATTGGCATGTGAACGTGACATTTTACTACCGGTTTCCAAAACAGAGACTTTTGCGTCAGTGAAACAGAAAATTGCTCTTGCGAAGTTTCAAAGAGTAGTACTGAGGGGAAAGGGTGGCAGATCCCTCTCGAGGGACACTGATGTGAGAGGTCAGTGTCCGGCGGCGGCGCAGTCAACCTTCCAGCTGGGTGGGTCTTCTAGCCAGCGTCGCCGAGGGACGGTTCCTGGAGATGTGGGGGTGATCGGCGATGGAGCGCTGCCTGACTACTACGAGAACCGTGGCCTGGGATACCATGCTTTCGGCACCTCTCTCGGGGGTTGGGCTGAAAAAACTGCCCTCTCGGTCTAGTTAGCGAGGGTCATATTAGGGACTCGTGCGGCTCTCCGTCCTGTTCCCTCTTTGGGAACAGCCTCACACGGCACATGATAATCGCCACCCGAGCATGAAGAAGACCGCTCGGTAGCTGGTAGTCCTTGAAAAAAACAGGCCCCTTGAAGAGGAGAGAGAGGAGGGCAGGGGGGAAGAGGTGAAGAATATTGACGCCCACAGTCAGCTGACCAACCTCGCAAAGTGGACATAAGTTGACACGAAGCCGGAACCGGGTTGCTGGACACCCAATTCAGCAGGAAGAAAGGGGAGGTCCCGGATTCCAGTCTCGGACAACAACCAGGACAAGATAGGACAGCCACAGTCTGGAACCAAGCCAAAAGACTACTGCCAACGACCTCCTGCCACTAGGACTACAGAATTTAGTCTGGGACATCATGTCCTCTAGGACCTCCGGCCAATTGGATGTCAAACTCACCTCTACGTTATTGTAAAAATACATTTTGATAGATTGGGATCCGTTCTACGAATCCTGCCCCTTCTGTTGGCTGTATTCATCCTGCCCATTCCCGTGGCCCGTGTTCATCCGCCCCATTCCCTTGGCTATGTTCATCCGCCCCATTCCTGTGGCCATGTTCATCCGCCCCATTCCCTTGGCCATGTTCATCCGCCCCATTCCTTTGGCCATGTTCATCCACCCCATTCCCTAGGCCATATTCATCCGTCCCATTCCCTTGGCCGTATTCATCCGTCCCATTCCCTTGGCCGTATTCATCCGCCCCATTCCCTTGGCCGTATTCATCCGCCCCATTCCATTGGCCATATTCATCCGCACCATTCCTTTGCCCATTCCCGTTTGCCCATGTTCATCCTCCACAATCCCCTATGTTCATCCATTTCCCTTGGCCATGTTCATCCACCCCATTCCCTTGGCCATGTTCATCCATCCCATTCCGTTAGCCATGTTCCCGCCCCATTCCCTTGGCCATGTTCATCCTCCACAATTCCCTTGGCTATGTTCATTCATCCCATTCCGTTAGCCATGTTCATCCTCCATTCCCTTGGCTATGTTCAATCCAGCCATTCCCTTGGCCATGTTCATCCATCCCATTCCGTTAGCCATCTACCCCATTCCCTTGCCCATGTTCATCCATCCCATTCATTTTCATCCATCCCATTCCGCTGGCCATGTTCATCGACCCATTCGCATGGCCATGTTCGATCTTTCGACGAAGTGTGGTCAAAATGGGTCCAGTAGTTTGTTTACTTCCGTACTCCTGCCAAACGACGAACAAACTAGTCATCAGATACAGAATAAGCAGCAACACACACACACACACACACACACACACACACACACACACA
>JADBJO010000832.1:57500-67500 GCA_016801955.1 Conus betulinus | reverse complement strand
CTCTCTCTCTCTCTCTCTCTCTCTCTCTCTCTCTCTATATATATATATATATAGATATATATATATATATATATATCTCTGTCTCTCTTTGTGTCTTTTTTTCTATATATATATAATTATCTATATATATATATATATATATATAATATTATATATATCATATATATATATATCTGTCTCTCTTTGTGCTTTTTGTCTCTCTCTCTCCGTGTCTCTCTGTCTCTGTCTCTCTCCTCTCTCTCTATCTCTCTCTCTCTCTCTCTCTCTCTCTCTCTCTGTTTTTCTGTCTGCTCTTTCTGTGTGTAGCTGTCTCTCTCTGCCTCTGTCTCTCTCTCTCTCGTCTCTCTCTCTATCTCTCTCTATCTCTCTCTCTCTCTCTCTCTCTACTTGTTTCTTCTCTCTCTTTCTGCATCTGCTCTCTTTGTTTCTGTCTCTCTTTCTGTGGTGTAGCTGTCTCTCTCTGTACTATTTCTCTCTGTAGATCTGTATAGCTCTCTCTGTCCTCTCTCTATCTACTTTGTTAGTCCTTTCTCTCCTCTCTCTCTCTGTCCTGCTCTCTGTCCTCTCTTCTGAAATCTGCACTTCTCTTTCTCTGTCTCTCCTTTTCCTGTCTCAGATCTGTCTCTCTCTCTCTCCCTCCTCTGCCTCATTCTTCTCCCTGGTCTCCCCTCTCTCTTTGTCTCCTCTGACTCTCGTCTATATCTCTGTCGTCTCTCTCTCTCCTTCCTCCTCTCTCTCCTCCTCTCTCTCATCTCCTCTCTCTCTCTGTCTTGCTAATCGCATCAGTCTGTCTCTGTCTCTTTCTGCCTGTATCTCTCTCTATCTCTCTGTCTCTCTCTCTCTCTATCTCTCTCCTCTCTCTTGTCTGTCACTGTCTGGCTGTACTCTCTCTCTATCTGTCTCTCTCTCTACTCTATGCCTCTGCCTCTTCCTGTCTCGGTCTCTCTGATCGCTCAGTCATGTCTCTCTGTCTCTGTCTGCCTGAATCTCTCCTCTCTCTCACTCTCTCTCTCTCTACTCTCCTCTCTCTCTCTATCTCCTGCTTGTCTGGTCACTGTCTGGTGACTCTCTCTCTCTCTCGCTCTCTCGTCTCTCTCTCTCTCTCTCTCTCTCTCGATTCAGGAATTTTTTCAGTTGTCTAATTCCTATGTCAAGCCATACGATCGAAAGTAGGCGAAATCAAATTGAAGAATAGGGTTTGTCTGTTTCCGTCAGCATTAATGTTGCTTGTTTTGTTTGTCTTATCACTCTTGTGGCATTTATATTCACAAAACACACACATGCACAGGCGCATGTACAAAGTGAGCAAGCAGGCTAGAGTGCTCACTCTGAGGCGCATGCACATGCACACGCGCACACACAAATACACACACACACACAACACAAACGCAGCGCGCGCGCGCACACACACACACACACACCACACACACACACACACACCCACACACACACACACACACACACACAACACACACAAAGACAGAGAAGGAGAGAGAGTGGTTCAGCATGGAGAGAAATGGTAGAAATGTCAACACCGTCTGTTGCGTTAGAAAGACTGTATTATTAAAAAATGGATATTATTTGAGGAGAGACAGACAGACAGACAAGTCATAGAAACACAGAGAGGGAGATTAAAACACAGGCAGGGAGAGGACGGGGGTGAGATACAGACAAAAAGACAGAGACAGAGGCAGAGATACAGTCAGACAGACAAACAAACCAAACAGAGCAGATGGAGAAAACAAAGAAAACTTCACCACAGTCTACCTTTCTGTCGTGGGGAGGACCATATTTCAGACCAGTCGGAAAACTATCCCCGGAAGAAGAGGGGGAATTGGCGGGGGGGGGGGGGGGGGAGGATGGAGGGGTAGGGGGGATTTGGGGGGTATTGGCGACGCCGATGGAAATGGCAAAAAGACACAAGATTAACTGGATCTTTCCTCCTCATCTCTCAATCCCATGCCCCACCCGGCAGGGGAAGGGGGGGGGGGGGGGGGGGGGAGTGGAAGGGATCTCGGATTGACCTCAGTAAGTCGGGGCACGTGAGGTTTGAAGGATGGGCAGAGGAAAACCTATTCCACGCGTGCCCCTCATCCCTCTGTCTGATTTCTGTCTGTCTGTCTGTGTGTCTATCTGTCAATCCGTCTGTTTTCTGTCTGTGTTATACTTGCCTGTCTGCCTGTGTTTAATGTTATGCTTTTAAGTCTGTATTCTGTCTGGTTGGGTAAACCCGATTGCGAGAGCTGGACAACAGAGGAATTCCTGGGCAGAGGTTTTAGACTTCAGTTCCCATAAACAGGAACAGACAAATAATTATGATGTAGTTGCAAAGTGAGACGATTGCGGGTGGAAATCTAAACAAATCTTACGTAAATGTTAGCGAACGGCCAAGAGAAAAATGTGGACAAACGAGTCACAAGACAAAAGACGACGTGTTTCGACCCCTTAGGTCTTCTTCAGGCAAGACACAAATAGGACAATGAAAATGAACGAATTTTTCATTAAGCTTAGATCTGTTCAGCGCAAGGTAGGCAGGCGCGTTGAATGAAAACGAGGCTGTTAGAAGGGAGATAATGTGAGTCAAGGTAGTAATGATGGTAATTATATTACTGATAGGAATACTAATAAAAGTCAAAATATTGAAATAATGAATAAAGACAGGATTACTCCTACTTTTGTGATAATAAGGCAATAGCAGTTGCATGGGAGAAGGAGAGTGGGTTAGAGGGTTCTAACCCTAGACAAATATGATTTTGAAAGAAAGACAGACATATAGACAGACAGACTCCTAAACAAACGCGAGACTCCAGATTCAAAAGAGTTATCGCGTTTTGAAGCTTCTAGCCCGTTCATTGTTGGGAATGAAGGGTGATGAACGGAAATATGGAAATACCAAATAAAAGTCGGTTGAAACAATGAGGACTATCGTGAGAAGTTACATTCTTCGCGCTTGGAGACCCAGTTCGCAGTAAGTAGGCCAAATCATCGTAAAATACCAACAGTGATTACGGCGGCACGGTTGCTTAGTAGACCAATGTCGTAACTGTGTTGGCAATCTTTATGATGCTCTCAGGATACCTTTTCCCGCCAGTACTTCCTTCTCCAGTACTGAAACGGTCTTTGTATATTGACATGAACTGGAACTGGTGACAATGCTTTTTCTTTAGTACCGACGGGTTTTACGTTTAGTCGGTTATTTACTTGCATGTTTTGTTCCCGTCGAATTTACTGAGAGAGAGAGAGAGAGAGAGAGAGGAGAGAGAGAGAGGAGAGAGAGAGAGAGAGCGCGAGAGAGAGAGAGAGAGAGAGAATATGACCTTTTTTACGACACAGAATCTTCGAGTAAATACGCGTCGACTATGGGAATCTTCCTTCAGGTCTCTCTCTCTCTCATCTCTCTCTCTCTCTCTCTCTCTCTCTCTCTCTCCACCCCCCCCCCCCCCCCCTAGAAATTATTGTGTAAGGCATCTTTTGAAAAAATTAAAACGCGCACACGCACACACACACACACACACACACACACACACACACAGAGAGAGGAGAAGAGAGAGAGAGAGAGAGAGAGAGAGAGAGAGAGAGAAGACATAGAGAGGAGAGAGGAGGAAACACACACACACACACACACACACTTCAGCGAGGATAGGAAATCAGTTCCTTTGACCTTTTGAACTCTCAGGGTGTCTCAAAACTGATGTGTACAGGAGGGGTTTGGAAAAAAAGAACATCCAAACATTAAATCATCTCCATAGATTCCAGAACAAAAAAATTGTTTACTGTTATGAATCTGCTTTTTTTTTTTTTTTTTTTTTTTTTTTAGATATGGCGTTTGCATGCTGCATGTCTCTCTCGCCTGTTGCTTACAATATCCAGAGTGACAGCTTAGAGTGTTGTTCGTGGCTGTGGTTTGTTTAATCTCTCTCTCTCTCTCTCTCTCTCTCTCTCTCTCTCTCTCTCTCTCTCTCTCTCTCTCTCTCTCTTTAAACTTGAATCTTTTGGAAAAGAAAATATTATCTTAAAGAGCGCCGCAGCATTCGTGTGAGTGTGTTGGTGGATGGATGCAGTGTTCGTGTGCGTGTGGTGTGTGTGTGTGTGTGTGCGTGTGTGTGGGTGGGTGGGCGTGTATGTGCGTGTGTGTGTGTGTGTGTGTGTGTGTGTGTGTGTGAATACGGGATGGGCGTTTTGTGTTGATTATTTCAAGCAGAAATTATAGTTCATCCACCAGAAATAGAATACAAACAAATTACAAGACGAAACACGACGCGTTTCGACCTCTTAGGTCTTCTTCAGGCAAGATAATAACGTTCAGGGCAATGAAAACGAAGAACAAGAAATCACTTACCTTGTCGAATCTGGCACAAGATAGGCGTTGATTATTTAGCAGTGTGAGAGGCCGGTGTGGTGCAGAAAGATGGTATGTCTGTGAGTGAAACACGTGGGAGGGTGGGTGGGTGGGTGGATGTGTGTGTGTAGGTGGGTGGATGTGTGTGTAGGTGGGTGGGGGGGGAGGGTGTTTGAGTGCGTTTTAGCAGATATGAAATTTGCACGCGAGTGAACAACAACAACAACAAAAAGTACGTGGTGTGTGTTATCTGTCCTAAGGCTTTTGACACAAAGGTTCAAGTTGGTTTGAAAAAAAAAGAGAATTCTTAGGATGTTTCTGTTTACTTCTGGTTCTAGTGCGTGATAGATTTCGGCAGAAACTTTCGTCTCTCATGAATAATTCAAGAACGTTATGTTCGTTCGTGAGAACGTATCAGTGGTCCTCGGGGCGGCGGAACGGTCTGGACTTTGTCTCCTAAGTTTATTTCTGCGAAGGTGCGCTTGGTTACAACGAAAAAATGTCACATTGCAGCAACTACTACGAAAAATGTATTGAATATACTGTTGTCGGGTGTGCGTTAGCCTCAAAAATCCACCAAAAAAAAAATGTAAGTTGCGTTATCTGCTGCTAAAAATGTAACATTGTTACTCATGATAAATCCTGAACAGTTGTATGAATTGTTACTTTTTGGTCCTTCAAGCGAGAGAATAACTTATATTTTGTGTAGAGAATGCTGCACTGGTATTTTTCGGTGTAGATGCTTTTAGTTATTTCTTTTTCTCAGAATCTGAGAAAAGCACAATGTTGAAAAAAAATAAGAATACATTTGTCGGGAAAGAAACAAAAACAGACCAACAAACAAACCAAAAAAAAACGCAAGCAAACACAGGCAAAAAATTTAATAGTCTGCAGCAATGTTTCCGTCAGCCAAGTGGACGCAAACTCTATAAGAGATTTATCAGGTGCCGTTGTGGAGTTAAAATAGATAGAAACAGTACGATATATTACCCGTCATAGATACAAGAAATTGGTCGTAAATTCCCTGAGGGTCGTAAAAATCAATCAATTAAAAAACTTAAAGAAAGCAAAATTCTCGCCGAAACCCATGACACGCTTTGCATTGCATTATCGTACAAAAACCTGCACAAGTTTTACCATTTTCCGGCATCGTCAGTGAAAAATGTGTATTGCGACATTTATGGTCCAGACTGCTGTATTGTTCCTTTTTCCTTCTTGGTTTTTTTTTTTTTTTTTTTTAATTGCTGTTTACGTAGTATTAGTGCATGCGTAACGGCGTACGCAAGATGGAAAGCTTGACTAATTCTCTGAGACCTAATCAGTTTCGAGGGATCGTATTACAGTGATGAGAACTTTTTCTCTCATTACACTGTAAGAAAATGGATAATTATGGCATTGAAAAACCATTAACTTCCGCATCAGAACGGTAATGTTGGCATGGGAAACCATTATTTTCGTTGTTTTTGACTGTGATTAAGCGCTAGATAATGAGTCATAAGACAGAAAAACAGTCTTGTAACTCCAGAAAAAACTGCCCATGGTGGAAAAAGGGGTCATAAGGGGTTAAGAAGTAAGATTTCCACCTCATGGATATCTGGCCCTAGCCGAAGCAGTCTTTTAAAAGGGAACATCTTTTTTCATGTCATAACTACCTGTTTCCATATATATCACAAGTACTTTTTTGTTACATAAGTCATAATTTATCCATTTTTATGAGTCAAAATCATCTGTTTTCATGATGCTTATGCTGGACCGCTATGTCAGTCCGAAACAACACACACACACAGACACACACACACACACACACACACACACACACACACACACACACACACACACACACACACACACACACGAAAAAACAAATAATTACCGGCAAGCAGCGTCATGAGTGGCAATCACAATTGCCTCGCGAAAACAGTAATTTATTATTGTTTACAGGACGAGAAAAGCAAAAAAATAAATAAATAAATAAAACAACAACAACAACAAACCGTTTTCACGCGAGGAGAGAGAGAGAAAAAAAAAAAAAAAAAAAAAAAAAAAAAAAAAAATTACCGTTTTGACGTTCTTAACCTCCCATACGGGTGTTGTGAGTTGCTGGCGTCAGAAAGCTCCCATAGACCTCGTCATTATCATGATTAGCTCGTCGATTTCTCTCCCCAGAAAGCCGAAAGAGGGCCCGCTTGATTCATGCTAGGTGTCTCCTCATGCCATCCACAGCAGGCACACGATCTGTGGAGGTGGGGCGCCATGTTGACAGACCACCGCTTGGACTCGTGAGAAGATAACGGCGCGCACAGCATGGCTACCAATCACAGGATGTTGCTATTTATGGAGCGGATGTGGGGGGTGGGGGGGGGAGGGCTGTTGGGAAGGGGAAGACGGTGAGACCTAATGAGGAAAGATTTTCTCTGTGGCTTCTTTCTCTCGTGGACACCATTTATTTAGTTTGCATTGGATTGAGGTTTAAAAAAGGGTTAAAATCCCACAGTCTGATGGCCTAGGAGCAGTGAACTGTCAGAGCTTCACCGTGTCAGGGGCTCGTGCATCCCTCTCCTTCTGCCCCCGCCTTTAACTTTTCCCTGAACCGAATCAGGTAGTCCTCATGCTGTGTGCTAACGCATAGGGTTTTCAACCCGAAAAAATTCAACCCCCATGAATGGGCTGGAATTCCAAGACCGTTAACTCCGCAGGCAGATGTTCAGACCACTCGACTACAGTCCCCTCTGGGGAAGATGAATTAATTGGACTGTTAACGGCAGGAGGTTGATACAGAGACGGAGTCCAGATCATAACCTGTCTGCTTTTCTTCGCTGTCTTCACTAGCTGTCTGTTTATTGATAGAGTGAAGTACAACATTTCCTTCTTTGTTCTCAGTTACTTTGCTTCATCAAGTCTCCTGCTGTCTTCACTGGTTGCCTATGCATGAAGAGTGGCAGTACAAAGATATGTCTTCTTTGGTTCTTCAGTTCTCTTGGTGCACAAAGTCTTCAAGGCTGTCTCCATTGGTTGCCCAAACCAAAGGTAACGCGTCGCTTTTTCCTCTATCATCGATCTCTATCAATAGTGCACATACGCGGGGGTCTATACGTACGATTCTTCACCGTTTTACACCGCCGAAAATGTCACGAGTCCGGAGTGTGGCCTCTTGATTGTTTGTTGGCAGTGCGAGAACCTTCAGAAACCTACATTGGTTACGACTTTGAGTTAGGCCCTGCAGCCACACCCAACAGTTCCAATAGTCAATTGCATGTCGCCCATCTTGGCCACGTTACATTACCCCCCTGTTGGAAAAGAAAAATGAAAAGAGTTTTTTTGTTTTTTTTTGAAACCAAAGTAGGAAAAGGGGAGAGAAAAAGAGGAGAAAGCTGAAAGCAAAGTGTTGATTTATTTACACCTGAAGGTGAAAAGTTGGGGCCGTTTTGTTATTTTATAATTAGAATATAGATCTGGTTAGTGCGTATCGCATAGAAAATTATGTAGATCACCGTTTGTGATGGTCTTGTTTGCCCCTTTCGCCCTGCTGTTTGTGCCCCCTATATTTCTTCAGTGCCCCCCGTTTTGTTGTTTGGTAAATCACTTTGAGCCCTAGTTTGTTGTAAATTGGGCAAAAGATCCTCGCGAACCAAAAAAGCAGAACATCCCCCCTACCTTAACTTCTTTGAGTAGTTAGGGGAAAGAGTTCCAGAATTGAACAGATGAACTTTGCTGAGAGAGAAACAGGAATTAGAAAAGAAGAGAAGATATGGGAGAGCAAAGATAGAGAAGTAGAAAAATTTCAAACGATTCAGAACCAAGAGAATGGAAGAGGGACACTTGGGATGATGAATATAGAGGGCACTCAGGGACGCTGGGACTAATACAAAAATAGACGAACGATTTAGCAGAGAAATCAGGTGTTTCAAGAAGGAAAACAGCCAGAGGCGGGGGGAAGGGAACTTTCTTCTCAAGAACATGGGAAAGACATCGAAGCCCAAACCAGTAGGAGAAGAAGAAGAAGAAGAAGAGTCAAAAGAAGGGACATTAGGATGGGAAAGAAAGTAGACGGGAAGGAACACGTAATGGGAAGAAAAGAAACGATAGGATGGAAATTTAAAAGAGATAAACAACCACGGAGAAGGGGAATAGGCAAAAAAACAGGATTTTCATAACGAATTCCAAAATAATTAAATATTCATTTTAATAGAGCAGTCGGAAATACGTGAGTAACAAAGTAAAAAATTGGGGGCGAAACCTACGTAGAGAAATGGACCTGACAATTGTAGATGATAATCAATGCCCCCACGGGAACCTCCAGCAACCACACACACACACAACACACAAACACCCACACACACACACAGCACACAACACCACCCATGGGACCAAGCCCCCCCCCCCGCCCCCCCACCCCAGTAAGACGCGCCGCGAGGACGGAGCCCCTCGCCGCCAGCCCCCCGAACTACAAAAACAATATCCCCCTCCCCCCCCTCCCCTACCCCGCCCCCCCCCCTCCCCCCTCCCGACCACCCCCCCGCCCCCCCCCCCCAACCTCCCCCCCAACCCGCCCCACCCCGTGTTGCACCCCCCCCCCCCATACCCCCCCTCCTCCCCCCCCCTACCCCCCCCCCCCCCCGTAACCCCCCCCCCCCCCCTGCCCCCGTCCACCCCCCCCTGGCCCCCACCCCCGCGTCCGTTCCCCCCCCCCCGCCCCTCCCCCCCCCAGCCACCCTACTCCCTCCCCGCCCCTCCCTGTTTCCCTTCCCCCAGGACGGACCCTTGGCCTGCCCCAAATGGGTTTCCACACCCAAACCAACACTTTTTCCGACGCATACCGCGGCTTCTTCTATATGTATCGTTGCATTTTCGTGTTTTTTGGGGATCCAAGCCCGCATGTACCGCAGTCTTCACCCACCTAATGGTCACATTCCCAGGAATGCAACATTCACTTCTGTGGAGGTTGCCACCCCGCCTCCCCCTTCCTGCCCCCCCCCCCCCCCTGGCCCCCCCCCCCCCCCAGACCCCCTGGAGAGTATCCTTGAAAGGAGCGGACGTGGCGGGGGTTTGGGGCGGGTCTAGCCTGGGGGGGTTGTTGGGGGGGGGGGGGGGTGCGAGAAGGGCTGGATGGTGGTGGGGGTGGTGGTGGGCCGAGGGAGAGAGGAAGGAGACGGGCGGGTGGTGGGGGGGGTGGTGCGGGTGGCAAGGAGAGTCGGCCTCGTTCATTTTGCAGCTATTAGCAAGCCTGATATGAGGGATTCACTGAATGAGAACTGTTGATGGGCGAATGGGGGGGGGGGGGGGGGGGGGGGCGGGGGAGGGGGGGGAGGGGGGGGGGGGTCGGGGGGGGAGGGGGGAGGGGGAGGGTGAGGACCTGTTGGGGAGTCTGCATGCAGTCTGTATCTGTTTGCATCTTTCTCTCTCTATCTACTCCTCTCTCGATATTATCCTCTCTCTCTCTCTCTTCCTCCCATCTCATCTCTGCTCTGTCTCTCATATCGCTCAACGCTCTTTGTCTCTGTGTTCTCCACTCTTGTCTTCATTTCTTTTTTTTGGTCTTGTCGTGTGTTTCTTTCACTCTTCATCTGTGTCTCTCTATCGCTCTGGAAGCGTTCGGGCTCGCTCGGCGCGTCTCTCGAGCTCTCGTCTCTGCTCTCGAGGAGAGCTAGCTCGAGCGAGATA
>JADBJO010000832.1:32500-52500 GCA_016801955.1 Conus betulinus | reverse complement strand
ATTCTTATTTGAATCACAAGAACCTAGCGTTTCTGTTGTTTTCAGGATTACTTCCCTTTGATTCATAATGGATGAAACTTCTCCATCTATCTTCTTCATCCCCACTCCCTTTCTAAATCTTTTTGTCATCTCTGCTCAATGCTTCTCTTTTCTCTCATTCTGTGTCTACGTCGTTCTCGGTTTGTGTCATGTCGTTACCATTATAACAATCGGTTTATTCTGACTGGCAAGAGCCACCTTCGGATTTGCAATGGTGTAGTTCACATTCGCCGGAAACGAACACAATCAAGCGCCGCGCCGAGGAAAACAGCCAACGTGAAGTGTTTGTGCGGTCCGTCGGCCTGTTTGAATACTGTGAGAATATGAAGCTCAAACGTATGATAGTTTCGACAGTGGATGTTTTTTCGCTTTATGTGTGATTGGAAATGTGTGTGTGTGTAAACGTGTGTGTGTGTGTGTGTGTGTGTGTGTGTGTGTGTGTGTGTGTGTGTGTGTGTGTGTGTGTGTGTGTGTGTGCTCGCTACCGCTACATTGTTTTCAGCTCTTTGAATGAATCCATATTTTCCTTTACACACACATACACACACGAGCGCGCGCACAACGGACGCAACGCACGCACACACACAAACACACACACCACGCACACGCATGCTCGCACGTTCGCATGCACGCACGTACGCAAACACATACGCTTGCACGCACGCACACACTTACATGCATACGATTCAATTTATATCTTTTTTGGCTTATTGTACGAGGGGGCAAAACATGTAAAGTCTGATCTCATGACAAAAAAAGTTGTTTCCTTTAGTGTATACTGCCGTTCAAACCCCTCTCATTATCTCTGTCTGTCTGTCTGTCTGTCTGTCTCCGTTCTCCTCCTCTTCCTCCTCCTCCTCCTCCTCTACTCCTCCTCCTCCTCCTCGTCCTCCTCCTCGTCGTTGTCCTTTTTTCTTCCTCTTCTTCTCTATTCTTCGACACCATCGTCATAGAGCATCTCTTTATCGTAGTCGTCATTTTGTGCGTAAGTGAGTGTGTGTGTGTGTGTGTGTGTGTGGTGTGTGTTGTGTGTGTGTGTGTGTGTGTGTGTGTGTGTGTGTGTGTGCGTGCGTGTGAGTGGGTGCGTGCGTGCGTGCGTGCGTGCGTGTGTGTGTGTGTAATCTTCTTCCTGTTCTCCCTCTCTTCTTCTTCTTCTTCTTCTTCTTGAATGGTGATCATGGTCATGATGATCTTACCGTCTTGTGAACAGGAGACTCTTGAGGGCGAGTTGTTTTCAGATTACAGTCTGATGTGCAAGGTCGAGTCGCCTTCTTCTCTTCTTCTTCGATGTTCTTCCTCCGTCTCTCGCTCACTCCTCCTTGTATGCTACTACCCTCTTCCTTTCTCTCTCCGCCCCCCCCCCCCCCCCCCCCCCCCCCCCCCCCCCCCCCCGCCCCACCTACCACTTTGTACTTTTTTCCCCCCTCCCCTTCTTCCTCCGCTCCTTCCCATCGTTGTATTCGGCCCTCCTCTTCCATCGTTACTTTTTTTCTCTTTCTTTTTGGTTTTTTTTTTTGTTTTGTTTTTATGTTGTTTTTGCATGGGGGGGGGGGGGGGGTTTACATTTTTGTCCACTTTATTTCGTCTCGTAAGCCTACATTTACCCCCACCCCACCCCCTCCCTCCTCTTCTTCTTCACCCTTCTTCTCCATCCTCGTTCTTATCCCGGATTTTTTTTTTTAATTCCCACTTTAGGTTGTTGTTTTTATTTTATGGGACTGGCTGGAATTTTTAACCAGATACGTGGTTTTTGATATTTCTTAAACAATCGTAAGGCGATTGTCTGTCTGGTAGACGTCTTCAATGCCTCGTTTGAACTGATATTACTTCGTGAAGCAGAAGAAATCCTGGTGGAGAATGCGAGGGAGCGAGTGTATGTAAAGTGAATTCAGAGGGGGGGGGGGGGGGGGGGTGTGGGGGTGCGTGTGTGTGTGAGAGAGACAGACAGACAGAGGATCTGTCTGCTTGTCGGTGTATTATGTGTTCACGTTTTAAATTTGATATAAGTCCAAAATGTGAGAGAGAGAGAGAGAGTGTGTGTGTGTGGTGTGTGTGTGTGTTGTGTGTGTGTGTGTGTGTGTGTGTGGTGTGTGTGTGTGTGTGTGTGTGTGTGTGTGTGTGTGTGTGCGTGTGTGTAGTTTGATAGATAAATAAATAGACAGACAGACAGACAGATAGATATATGTGTGGGTGTGCGTGTGTGTTATGCTTTGCTATGTAGAGGTCATGTATGTATGTGGGTCGTGCCTGGAGAGGATGCAAGAAAGGAGAGGCACACTGCTGTATAATCTCTAAGCAGTATTCAGCGCTCGGCTTGACTTGGCTTTCCTTCTTCTTCTTCGCAAGTTGGCAAGTTGTTTGCAGACTGAAATTCTCCCCTCTCACAAGGCGAAACCTAGGAAAGGGATGGAAAAGGGATGGACGAGGGTGAAGGACGAGTGACGATGAAGAGATGGGTGTAAACAGAAGCAGGCTTGGTGAAGAGGGGGGGGGGGGGGGGGGGGGGGGTGGAGGGGGGGAGGGGGGAGAGAACACGGCGAGGAGAGGACGAGGGAGTTGAGGAAGAAGGAAAAAAAAAAGGGGGCTGGGATGGGGGTGGAGGACACAAACATGCACGCATGCACACACGCACGCATGCACGCACGCGCGCGCGCAACACGCACACACACACACACACACACACACACACACACACACACCAGGCAGGACAGACAGAAATAAAAACATACAAACAGGCAGACAGACAGATAGACAAACAGGTGGACAGACTGACAGACAGACAAACGGGGGACAGAGAGATCTGGCAGGGGCATTAGTGAAGAGTAGAGAATTCCTTTGACATTTATGATGCTCGTATCGCGGTGCCTCCCCTGGTAGTACCCATCGTGTGCCTGGTGCTGCTAGGGGCAGGATGCTATCGATGGCAGGCGGCTGGTGCTGCCACGGTGCCTCACATGGCGGAGGGTGAGGGGACAGGGGTTCGAGTCTATGGGATGCCAAGATGCACAGTGAGCGGTAGAGAGAGAACTGAGTTTGGCCCAGTGTATTCTGTTTTTCTGTCTATTTGTCTTTCGGTCTTTCTCTGTCTGTCTATGTCTCTTTTTGTCTCTGTCTCTGTCTTTGTTTGTGTGTCTGTGTGTGTGTGTGTGTCTCTCTCTCTCTCTCTCTCTCTCTCTCTTCTCTCTCTCTCTCTCTCTCTCTCTCTTCTTCCTCTCTCTCTCTCCCTCCCTCCCTCCCCTCCCTCTCACTCCCTCTCTCCACTATATCTCACACACACACACACACACACACACACACACACCACACACACACACACACACACCACACACACACACACACACACACACACACCACACACACATACACATGCGCGCGCGCAACCAACCAAGTAAGCATGCACGCGCTCATACACACAACGCACACACAAGCGCACGCACACACACACACACACACACACACACACACACACACACACACCCACACACACATGCACACGCACACGCACGCACACACTCACGCACGCGCACACTCACACACACATACGCACGTGCGTACGCACGCACGCGCGCACCTGCGCACCACACACACACGCGCGCGCGCGCGCGCACGCACGAGCACACGTGCAAAAAGAAAGGTAGAAAAGAAAACCTGAAATGACTTGAGCTGATTCCAGGAAATGCTGAAGTACCACATTACATTGCATAATTGATATGGCAGACACATTTCTTGCATATGTGCCGTGAAACTGCATACATAATGTGGGGTGAATGTAAGCATGTGAATATGAACTGTAGGTTAACTAGATGTTGTACCTTTGCTTTTTTCAGTAATGATAAAAGGTGTATACGGCTTTTCTGTTTGCTCAAAACGTGTCGGGCAATGACTTAGTTCCGCAGTGTACCCATCAGTTTCATATTCCCTTAGCTTTTAAGCATTTATTTCTTTATTGACCAGTGATGTGTACATCAACACATTATGAAACTGAAGCAGCAATAAACAGTAGCTTATGGCGCGCTCAGTGACGGAAAAATTCACAATAATAAACACATTGGCAGAACTGTATTGTCATCGTTGATGCGAAGAGGAGAAAAGTATTTTAAGGGAGAACATTTGCAGAAAATTCTGAATATAATTCCCTTGTTAATCATTCACGATATTTCCAGAATGATCGACGCTGTATGATTGTGTTGAATCATTCATCGGTGGCGGCTAATCTAATGAATTCTTTTGTGTGTTGAAGAGCAATAACGGATGATGATGATGATGATCGTGGTGGTGATGTAGGTGACGATGATGATGATAATAATGATGATGATGATGATGATGATGATGATGGTGGTGGTGGTGATGGTGATGACGATGATGATGATGATGACAATAATAATGATAATGATAGTGAAGATGGTAGTGATGATGATGATGATGATGATTGTTATTATTATTGTTGTTATTATTATCATTAGTAGTAGTAGTATCATTATTATCGTTATCGTTATCATTGTCATCGTCATTAACATCATCATCATCATCAGAAGTAGTAGTAGTAGTAGTAGTAGTGGTAGTAGTAGTAGAAGTAGTAGTACTAGCACTAGTAGTTGCAGTAGAAGTAGTAGTAGTAGTATAGTAGAATTATCATAGCTTTGACGTTGTTGGTAAGGAGCGTGTTTCAAAGGAGGGGGGAATGGCAGGGATAGGGATAGGGGGGAGGGGGGTTGGTAGAGAGGGGGGTAACCAGGCGACACGGCGTGGGCGGATGCTTTTAAACAGGAAGGCAATATTGTCGTGTCAAGGAACAGTGCCAGAGGTTGGAATGGCAAAATAAAAACACCTTTATTCGGACGCTTTTCTCTCGCTTGCAAAATAGAAACGGGCGGCGTTTATTAATCAATACCGAGAGAGGGGGGGGGGGGACTAGGGATGTGAAGAGGGAGGGATGGGAAGGCTGCAGGGGACGGGAAGGGGGGGGGGGGGGGGAGAAAGGAATATAGGTCACAGAGAGAGAGAGAGAGAGAGAAGAGAGAGAGAGGAAAAAAATGAAAAAAACAAAAGCAAAGAAAAGAATCCACAAACATTAACGAAGAGTAGAGAGAGAAGAGAGAGAGAGAGAGAGCGAGAGAGGAGAAGAGAAGAGAGAGAAAGAAGCAAAGGAAAGGAAAGAGCAAGAGGAAACAACAAACATGACGAGAGAGAGAGGAGAGAGAGAGGAGAGAGACAGAGAGAGAGAGAGAGAGAGAAGGGGAAAAATGAATAAACAAAGCTAAAAATGAATCGACAAACATTCATGAGAGAGAGAGAGATGAAAAACACAAAGCAAGAAAAGAATCGACAAACATTAACACGAGAGAGAGAGAGTAAAGAAATAAAGTAAGAAAAGTATCGACAAACACACACAGAGAGAGAGAGAGAGAGAGAGAGAGAGAGAGAGAGAGAGAGAGAGAGAGAGAGAAAGGAAAGAAACAAAGTAAAAAAGAAAATATTGACAAACACTGAGAGAGAGAGAGAGAGAGAGAGAGAGAGAGAGAGAGAGAGAGAGAGAGAGAGAGAGAGAATGAAAAACAAAAACGAAAAAGGAAAGAAGAAAACGAAGAAACACAACAAAGAATCGACAAATATTAAAGAGACGGACAGACATGACAGACACAGAGAGAATGAAACACTTACAGAAAGAGGGAAACATAAAAAAGGAAAATAAAAAAAAAAAAAAAAAAAAAAAAAGAAAAGACAAAAAAAAAGCAAAAAAAAATCGACTCTAAAACATTAACTCGTCACGACAACCACCACAACAGAATCATACATCTTGCCCTTTCCCCCCCTGTTGCTCTACAATTCACATCGCTCTTGGCACACCCCCCAAATCCAATGCATATCTGGCATCATCCCTCGTGTCTTCCTTCATCCTGTCTCAGGGCCCGGGGATCAACAGATCTGGGAAGGCAGGGATGGGGTGGGGGTGAGGGTGGGGATGGAGGGGATGGGCACAAGGGGATGATCCCTTTCTCTGCGGCAAAGCTTGGAAGCTCTCGTTGCTCTTGATGCGATTGTTGCCAAGCTCGTCGTGGTTTATTCATCGGTTCGTATTTCACGTGCTGGTGACAGAGGCGCTCGTTTGTCGCAGTGTTGATTGTTATTTGTGTGGGTTGGTCAGACTGCCCCCCCCCCCCCCCCCCCCCCCCCCCCCCCCCCCCCCCCCCCCCCTCCACCATCCTCCTCCCCTCTCCTGTCTTGGTAGAATACAAGTCATCGCGCGCGCGCGCGCGTCTTTTTTTTTTTTTTTTTTTTTTTGTCTCTTGTCTGTGTGTCTGTCTGCCTGACTGTCTCTCTGTCTGTCTGCCTTCCTGTCTGTCTGTCTGCCTCTGTGTGTGTGTGTGTGTGTGTGTGTGTGTGTGTGTGTGTGTGTGTGTGTGTGTGTCTCTCTCTCTCTCTCTCTCTCTCTCTCTCTCTCTCTCTCTTTAATAATATTCTATACGACCTAGATTCAAGAGGAAAGAATAACTGGGTAACTGAAGTACGTCTTTCTTTGTCTTGAGTATGGATTTGCATGTCTCGATCAAGGTTTTGCACATGCACATGAATTTTTAAGCCTTTTTCGTCGACGCCTGATTGATTGTCGTTGGCAAAAGTGGTATATCCACATCCAGAATAGCGAACGGTTTGGCTTTACAAAAGTTATCATCATTTTCATGATCTAAACCTTGCTTAGCTCAGGACATGGGTAGACATTTGAAATTTGTGACCACACAAAATTCAGACGTGGTGTCTCAGAAATAGCTGTTGATGACAGCAGATACAGATCTGCTGATTGTAGTGGGCTGTGATGTCCTCTGTGCAAACTATCACAGGAGAATGAAGCACATTTTGTCCTGTGTTGCCCTGCTTACAGGAATATTCCAGCTGAGTTTGTCTGTCAAAAACATTATAGGCAACCATCCTTATTTGAATTGGTTTTGTTGATGTCGTCATCCTCTGCCCAAGACGTTGAAGATTTTCTCCTTGTTTTTTTTTTTTTGTTGTGTTTGTTTTGTTTTGTTTGTTTGTTTGGTTGGTTTTTTTTTTGTTTGTTTGTTTTGTTGTTGTTGTTTTTTTTTTAACAAGGCATTTAAGGGAAGAGAATCATCTGCTTCATAATCAGAATGATATGCTCATATTAATCTCATTAGTGTCAAGAATTTCAATTAAATGCAGGTCTTTTTTGTATTTTTGTTTCTTTTTCTGATTAAATCTCCAAATTTCTCTCTCTCTCTCGGTCTCTCTCTCTCTCTCTCTCTCCTCTCTCTCTCTCATCTCTCTCTCTCTCTGCGTGACTTTGCCTGCCCCTCTCTCTCTCTCCTCTCGTCTATCGCTCTCTCTCCTCTCTCGAGGGCTCCCTCCTCCTTTTTCTCTCCATATGTCCTCTCTCTCTGGTCTGTCTCTCTCTCTCTCTCTCTCTCTCTCTCTCTCTCTCCTTCTCTCTCTCCTCTCTCTCTCTCCCTCTCTCTCCATATGTCTCTCTCTCTCTGTCTGTCTCTCGCTCTCTCTCTCTCTCTCTCTCTCTTCTCTCTCTCTCTCTCTCTCTCTCTCTCTCTCTCTCCTCTCTCTCCTCTCTCCTCTCTCTCTCTCTCTGGAAAATCTCCCCGGGCCTGACGGTATAATTGGAGAAATTTTTAAGTGCGCATCAGACGTCATTGTAAACTTTTTTGAAAAATTGTTTAACGAACTATTTGATCAAGGTACTTATCCAGAAAAACTGGTCAGAATCTTTAATACAGCCATTACATAAAAAGGGTAATTTAGACAATCCCAACAATTATAGAGGTATCTCTCGCTTACAGACATCAGCGGAAAACTTTTATAGCCATATCATAAATCACAGATTACAAGTTTGGATTAATATGCATAATATCATAGATGAACATCAAGCTGGTTTTAGAAAAGACTACTCAAACTATAGATCATATATTTTACACTTTTTGCTGTTATTCAGAAACAACTGTCTCGGAATCGTAAATATATGTCGCGTTCATTGACTTCGAGAAAGCATTCGATTCTATTTCAAGGAAATTGTTATGGCCTATCCTACAGAAAAAAAACGGGAATTCGAGGAATTCGAGGTAAATTATTTGATTGTGTGAAAAGCATGTATACTAACTTAAAGACGCGGGTTAGAAATGGTTCATATATGACAGATTACATAAACTGCCTACGTGGAGTTAAGCAAGGAGATGTTTGCAGTCCTGTCTTATTTTCATTGTTTTATAAATGAATTAGCAGCTGACATAATTAACAACGGAAGACACGGGGCTGTACTAACACCTACTCTTGTCGAACTTTTTATTTTGTTATTTGCAGATGATATTATACTAATATCTGAAACGCAAGTAGGGTTACAAAACCAGCTGAAATAATTTGTATGAATCATCAATCAAATTGAAATTAAAAGTTAATATGAACAAAAAGTAATATAATTGTTTTTCGTAAAAGGTGGTTTTCTTGCAGCGCACGAACACTGGCATTTGGGCGGTTCTGAAATGAAAGTAGTCAACACATACAAATATTTAGGACTATATTTTTCTACAAAATTGAGTCTCTCATCCTCCTGTGGTGACCTAGCTACACGGGGTAAGAAGGCGATTATTGGTATATTGACATTATTATATAATTATGATATCCAGTCTATTGAAATTTTTTTTGTAAACTCTTTGATGCTAGAGTGCAGCCAGTACTTCTATATGGGTCAGAAATTTGGGGGTCTTGATGAAAGTATAAAAATGCATAGAAAAAGTACAGTTGTTTGCATTTAAACGCTCCCTAGGTGTCACAGAAAGGACTGCTAATGCGATGATTTATGGAGATACTGGTAGGTTCCCATTATATGTGAATGCATACACTAGAGCAATTAAATACTAGATCAAACTGATACGGATGAATGAAAATCGCCTCCCCTACAAAGCTTACCTGATGCTACTTAATTTTGATGAGAAAGGTAAAAAGAACTGGGTAACCAACATTCGATTAGTTTTGTTTCAGTCTGGATTCGGGTATGTGTGGGAAAATCAAGTGTAGAATCAATTGACCATTTCATAAATTGTTTTAGACAAAGACTGATAGATTGTTACTGGCAGGATTGGGACAGTCGAATTTTGTTCAAGTGAAAGATTTACAATGTACAGATCATTCAAAATGAGCCATACCCAAGAACTGTATTTTGCAATTGACTCAAACAGACTTGTTAAGCAAGCACTTATTAAATTCAGGTTTGGAGTGAGTAACATCAAATCGCACTCACTTCGATACAAAAATTATAGAGATGTAGAATTAATTTGCCCCATGTGTAATAATAACCAAGAAGATGAAATCCACTTTAGTTTGTGTTGCCCGTTCCTCAGTGACCTTCGACGTGACCTCATACCACTCAAATACTATAGAGAGCCAAATGCTTTTAGATATACATTGTTAATGTCTTCAAAAAATCCAAAAATAGTAAAACAGTTTGCGATATTTCTTTACCTAGCTTTTAAACGTAGGAATGCAATTGTGAACGACTAGATATGCTGGAAAGAACATGACTGACAAAATGATGGTAGGATACCCGAGGTATGATTTATAACTTTGTATGTCCTTGGTTCTGAGCTGGTTTATGTTGTTTGCCTCTTTTGTAATGTAAGAGCGTACGATTGTTTCTTTTCTATTTTCTTCTTTAAATGTCAATCTGACAGGGGAATCTCGCATGGCCAGCACCGGCAAAGGGTCTCCATTGCCCTCACGGAGGACGGACACAAGGTGACACTGGGAGTCGAGGTAACAGTGGCGGAACCGGAAATCGGAAGCGCGTGCGGCGAGAGCGATAGCGAGGTTGCTGGGTGCCGAAGTGTCTCTCTCGTCTATCTGTTCCGTCCTGTCATCAGTCTATGTTAACATAGATTTTTTTTTTGTCCAGTCAAACCACCTATCGCTTGGGATGCTTAACCTAACACGTGTAATGGAATGATGTCGTAGTTTTAGGTGGTTGAGTGATAAAATTTTATAGAAAATTAGTGGATTTAACTAGGGAGAGTGAGCGAGCGAACGAACGAGAGTGAGAGAGACTTGGAGTGAGAGAGAGAGAGAGAGAGAGAGACGGAGTGAGAGAGATTTGGAGGGGGGAGGAGAGAGAGACAGACCGACCGACAGACAGACAGACAGAGAATCCGGACGCTGATGTCTTCGATGTTCGGGAAAACAGATAACCAAACATCCCAGATCCATCCTTTTATACATGAATCTGTTGCCTTAAGTAAAAGGGAGGACTTGGGCTTTGAATGGGTAGGTGGTGTGGGGTGTGGGTTGGGGGGGGGGGGGGGGGGGTTAGGAAAGAGATTTTTTCTTCAGTAAATATTCTGTGGTCCAATATTCCTCCATTAACTAAGGTCCGTGTCATGTATTTGGCACTGCTCACATCAGCTTGTCGGCGGAATTATCCTTTCTGTTTTCTCGATGAGACAGTCCTGTGCGTCACAAGACCCAATATTTCTGACAAGGTCAGTATCACCACCATTGTGCAAAAATGACCTACCAAAAAAATAGTTTTACATAAAAGTATAACCATGCCCTACATATTTTCACTCATGGGAATACAATTGAAAGAGTAGAGGGAAAAGCGAATGGATTTGTGAAAAGGTTGGCAGTGATGTGTTCCCTTACGTCTGCACCCGCAATTCATCCCTCTTCCTCCAAAGTCGTCCCCCGTCCTCCTCCTCCTCCCCTCCGTGGCCACCACCCTCCTCCTCCTCCTCCTTCGCCTCCCCTTTTCCGTTCTCGTTCCCCCCTCTCACAGTCTTGCTCTTCGTTATCTCTTCTGTCTCTGTCTCTCTCGCCAGTGAAGGGCTCCTGTCCCCGCTCTATCTCGCCTGGCTTCACCGTAAACCCCTGTCTGTCACAACTGGTAGATTTTATTTCTGGACGTTTTCCTTTGACATCGGCTGACCGTTGCTTCACCCCCCCCCCCCCCCCCCTACCCCCCCCCCCCCCCCCCCCCCCACCCCCCCCCCCCCCCCCCCCCCCCCCCCCCCCCCCCCCCCCCCCCCCCCCATCCCCCCCCCCCCCCCCCCCCCCCCCGTCACCCTTCCTTCTGTTCTTCCAGTTCCTTCTACACCCCCCCCCCCCCCCACCACCCACAACCCCGGGCGTAGCTCCGCTAACACCCCCACCCTAGCCTCCTCCCCCCCCCCCCCCCCCCCCGCTGCCCCCACCCTCCAGCCCCCCTCCTTCCCGGATTGACCTGTCTCGCTTCCCTCCTCCACACCTCACCACCGCCCTCTCCCCTGTCTCTTTCTGCCAGTCTACTGTATTTTTACAGCGTTCTTACGACCTGACTGCTGGGCGCGTGATAATGTGCCAGGAACACTGGCTGCAGTAGCAGTAGACCTGTCTGCAGAGAAAGTGCCACACAGACTAAGGAGGAGAGAAAAGAAAACAGGAAGAAAGATCGAAAGAAACGAAGGCAAGAGAGGAAAAAGAAAAAAGAAAGAAAACGGCAGACAGCCTGCCTCCCGACGGTCTTCACGCACACACTCACGTGCATACAAAGACAGTCATGCGCCCCGCACGCAACCACACATCTGACTCCTTGACAGTAGAACAAACCTGAACTCAATTTTAAATTCTCTCTTTCCCCCGATAATTTTTTCCCTGCTTATCTGCACTTCACTTCTATATTGGCGCGAGGGGGGGGGGGGGGGGGGGGGGGGGGCCAGCAGCGTTAATATTTCCTCTTTCTTTTTTCTTTCGGCCGATATATCATTCAACAACACTTTTCAAAAAAAAGAAATTTATATCCAAGTCTCACTGACTTCAATCCCTTCATCATCATTCACTCTTCTTTTCCTTTTTTTCGGGGGGGGGGGGGGGGGGGGGGGGGGGGGGGGGGGGGGGGGGGCTACAAACGTCCATTTGCCCTCTACAAATAAACTGTTCTGGGTTCACAGACCCCAATTCTTCTTTTTTTTTTAATCAAAATACATATATATTCGAATTAGAAATAATAAATTCTACTTTAGCAGCGGGCATACTCCATCATCTCAAGGGCTGTGAGGGGTTGTCTTGACCCACGTGTTCATGCCACCTCCCACGCACAGTATGCTTGCCACTAGAATAAAACAATACTTGACCATACAAACAGTTGAGAGTTCATCTCTCTCTCTCTCTCTCTCTCTCTCTCTCTCTCTCTCTCTCTCTCTCTCTCTCTCTCTCTCTCTACTCGTTACACTTTTTCGTCCTCTTTTTTTTCTCCTCCTAGCTAATTTTTTTTTTCTTTTTGATACATGTCTGTGCTCTCTAGTCCGCTGCTTCCGCCAAAAACATTGGCAATCTCTTTTTCTTTTTTCATATATGGTAATCTGTTTTTCTTTATTCCAAGAGCACAAATCAATATTTTTTTAATGAGCAATGAGGAGCAAGCACCCAGTAAAGGTGAGTTTTCAATGCGGGTTCAAAGTGTACACACACACACACACACACACACACACACACACACACACACACACACACACACACACACACACCACACACACACACACACGAAAGAGGAAAACGATTTTTTCTTCTTCCTTGGGCGCATGACACAGACAGATAGACAGACAGACGAGGCAACACACATTTTTCAAATCATTTGAAAGTTCTCTCCGCAAGGTTAACTTTTTAATTAAAAAAAAAAAAGGAAACGAAAAGAAAAAAAAGAGCTGTCTATGGAATAAATATCGCATCATCATTGATATTTCTATGCCAGTGCGATGGGCGAAAATGAGTTAACATACCTTCAGATTTCACTTAATGGGAGATTGGGCAGAAGGTTGTTAGCTATTTAATTCAGAAGAGCCGGGAATCTGCCTGCCTGCCGTCAGAACGACAGCGCATTTAGAGGGGCTAAATAATGAGTTTCCATCAAAATTTGAAAAGGCTGAAGCATTTGCAAATATTTTTGCAAAAAAAAAAAACAAAAGATATTCAGAGAGAAAAATGGAGGATAAGGAACGCATGAAAAAAGTCCCATTAACAGTCACTACACAAACGCTCCCCTTACATTTCAAGAAGTAAAGGATGCAATTTTCTCTATTGGTTCGAAAAGAAAATCAGTGGGACCAGATGCGATTTCCAATGAAATGATAAAGCATTTGCCAGTTAATTTCACAATGTTTCTGAACTTATTTTTTTCAGAAATGTTGGTCTGAAGGGCTTCAACCATCTTGTGGAAAAAAAAATCGATTGTAACCCCTATCCCTAAAGAGGGCAAGTCAAAATCAGACAAGAACAACTACAGGCCAATTGCTCTCACTTCACACGTGGGAAAACTTATGGAAAAGATTATTCTAAAAAGACTTGAACATTATTGTGAAAAAAAATGTATAATACCAATACAACAGGCTGGCTTTAGAAAGGGTAGATCTACAGTTGACCATCTTGTAAAAATTACAACACAGGTAAAACTCAATTCGCACGTAGGAAAAATGTACTTGCCACGTTTTTTGATATTAGAAAGGCATATGACCAAGTCTGGCACTCAAAACTTCTGAACAAATTGAAGTTAATAGGTCTCTCGGGGTGTATGTACAATTACTTAAAAAAACCTTTTTAAGTGATAGAACAATACAGACGAAGGTAGGAAATGTATATTCTAATGAAAGACATATCCAGATGGGAATCCCGCAAGGAGCTGTGATAGCTCCTATCCTGTTTAATATTTTGATCCATGATCTTCCTAAATCATTATCAAAAAATGTTGAACTAGTGCAATATGCGGATGATATCTGTATATGGATGAAAGTTACTTTAAAACGTCACACACCAGTTAGATCAATCAACTATATCAAAAAGATATATCAAAATGAACTAGATAAAATTAGTAGGTACATGACTGAAAATGGATTGGCCCTTTCAGCTGAAAAATCGCATATGGTTCTGTTCAATACTGGTTATGATCCTAATCCTCTGCCTTCATTTCAAATAGATGGATTGTGCCTTGAATATAAAAAAGTCGTAAAATTTTTAGGAGTAAATTTAACTTCTAAATTGAGCTGGAATTATCACATACAAACTATTCTAACAAAAGCTAAGAAAACTTTAAATTTTTTGAAAATGGTGAGTCAACAGTCATGGGGTAAAGACAGTAAAGTATTAACACATTTAGCTACTGCGCTTGTACGATCAAAATTATCCTATGCCCAGGAGACATTTTTTTTCAGCCCCCAAAATGTTTAATTAAAAAGTTGCAGAGTATTGATAGTAAAGCTTACAAGATAGCTCTTGGCGTCCCGGTTCATGCATCAACTTTAAGAACTTATATGGAGAGATCGGAATATTGCCTTTTGAAGAAAATATGAAACTTGCATGTGCAAAATATATTTTTTAAGAAGTCATACACTACAAAATCTTAATACCAGTGAAACTGAATTAAAATCAGAAATAAATTTTCCTAAACGGGCACAAAAAATCGATTCTCTAAAATCGATAGCCTCATACACATCTGACTTATTTACAAAAGCAGGCACTGCACCTGAAAACGTAGCTCCTCGGGTGTCTTTTAGCACTATCCCGGAATGGGAACTTAGTAGAGCAAATTATGACATAGACCATACAAGTTTTAAAAAAAGTGATGGACCCTTGCTGCCAACGTATGTTAAGTCACATATAAATGAAACTTATATAAATCATCTTAAAATTTATACAGATGGTTCTGTACTAGACAATCATTTGTCTGGTTCAGCATTCATAATTCCATCCTTAAAAATAGAGAAAGGTTACCACCTTGGTAAGAATATTTCCATATTTACTGCGGAACTTGTTGCCATTATTATGGCATTAAACTTTCTTCTTGATTTTCAGTTTCCTGCATTTCAAATACTACTTTGCGTTGATTCAAAATCAGTCCTGCAAGCTCTAAAATTTTCAAATACAAGTGTGAGAGCAGAACTCATATTAGAAGTCTACCACTTAATTCATTTTTTGCATTTACGTGGTTCCTACGTCGATTTTTGTTGGGTTCCATCACACTGTGGATTATCTGCGAATGAAAGGGTAGACCAATTAGCCAAAAAAGCTGCTATCACTGAGACTGATTTAACAAAGGTATGCATTCCTTTATCCTCCTTACATGAGAGTTATAGTCTTTTAAAAGACGTATCTGGAACTCTATTTCAAATAAACGAAAAGGCACCAGAAACAAAAAGGGGATTATATTTAACAAGATATCAGACAATAAAACAGGTATCAAGAATCTCTACCAAGAGCGGATTTTAAAAAGTTTGATTTTTAGATTGAGGCTTGATGCCTTTAAAACCAAATTCTGTAAACACGTGACTTGTATTTGTGGCCAGCAAATCACTCCGTTCCATCTACTTTTTTTGTGCGATAGAATGAAACCCTACTTACCTGCTTGGTTGTTGAACACTGAACCGTCGATATCAGCCTTTGAAGACGTCATCTCCAACGAATCAAACATTTTGGAAGTTGTTCAAGGACTGATTAAGAGCCCAATTGGACATTTACTTTTAACGTCTATGTTATTTTCCCCATCTTGGTGGTAGTTGCTTATTTAGTGTTTCTTTTGAAGTTTTGAATTCAGTTATGTGGAGGGTTTTTTTTTTTTTTTTTTTTTTTTTTTTTTTTTGGGGGGGGGGGGGGGGGGTTTGTTTTTGTTTTTTTGTTTTTTTTTTATATTTTTATTTTATCTAGGCCTAATTGCATTATACATACCTACGTTTCCCTCGCCTTTCATGTCCCCCTCAGTTCCCTGTCATAGTTTGGCTCTATTCCCAGCTGAATCCAGCACGCCGACAGTTCCCTGTCATAGTTTGGCTCTATTCCCAGCTGAATCCAGCACGCCGACAGTTCCCTGTCATAGTTTGGCTCTATTCCCAGCTGAATCCAACACGCCGACAGTTCCCTGTCATAGTTTGGCTCTATTCCCAGCTGAATCCAACACGATGACAGTTCCCTGTCATAGTTTGGCTCTATTCCCAGCTGATCCAACACACGCCGACAGTTCCCTGTCATAGTTTGGCTCTATTCCCAGCTGATCCAACACGCCGACAGTTCCCTGTTATTGTTTGGCTATATTCCCAGCTGAATCCAACACGCCGACAGTTCCCTGTCATAGTTTGGCTATATTCCCAGCTGAATCCAACACGCCGACAGTTCCCTGTCATAATTTAGCTATATTCCCAGCTGAATCCAACACGCCGACAGTTCCCTGTCATAGTTTGGCTCTATTCCCAGCTGAATCCAACACGCCGACAGTTCCCTGTCATAGTTTGGCTCTATTCCCAGCTGATCCAACACGCCGACAGTTCCCTGTCATAGTTTGGCTCTATTCCCAGCTGATCCAACCACGCCGACAGTTCCCTGTTATAGTTTGGCTATATTCCCAGCTGATCCAACACGCCGACAGTTCCCTGTTATAGTTTGGCTATATATTCCCAGCTGATCCAACACGCCGACAGTTCCCTGTCATAGTTTGGCTCTATTCCCAGCTGAATCCAACACGCCGACAGTCCCTGTCATAGTTTGGCTATATTCCCAGCTGAATCCAACACGCCGACAGTTCCCTGTCATAGTTTGGCTATATTCCCAGCTGAATCCAACACGCCGACAGTTCCCTGTTATAGTTTGGCTATATTCCCAGCTGAACCCAACACGCCGACAGTTCCCTGTTATAGTTTGGCTATATTCCCAGCTGATCCAACACGCCGACAGTTCCCTGTCATAGTTTGGCTCTATTCCCAAATGAATCCAACACGCCGACAGTTCCCTGTTATAGTTTGGCTATATTCCCAGCTGAATCCAACACGCCGACAGTTCCCTGTCATAGTTTGGCTATATTCCCAGCTGAATCCAACACGCGCCGACAGTTCCCTGTCATAGTTTGGCTCTATTCCCAGCTGAATCCAACACGCCGACAGTTCCCTGTCATAGTTTGGCTATATTCCCAGCTGAATCCAACACGTTTGACACTTCCCTGTCATAGTTTGGCTATATTCCCAGCTGAATCCAACACGTTGACAGGTCCCTGTCATAGTTTGGCTATATTCCCAGCTGATCCAACACGATGACAGTTCCCTGTCATAGTTTGCTATATTCCCAGCTGAATCCAACACGCCGACACTTCCCTGTCATAGTTTGGCTATACTCCCAGCTGAATCCAACACGCCGACAGTTCCCTGTATTGTTTGGCTCTATTCCCAGCTGAACCCAACACGCCGACAGGTCCCTGTTATAGTTTGGCTATATTCCCAGCTGATCCAACACGCCGACAGGTCCCTGTCATAGTTTGGCTATATTCCCAGCTGAATCCAACACGCCGACAGGTCCCTGTCATAGTTTGGCTATATTCCCAGCTGAATCCGACACGCCGACCCATCGGTGACTGTGTCAAGTTGTGCAGCCGTTGCAACATCAGACCTTAAAGTCATTATGTAACTGTTCCAGTCGTTCTTCCTTTTACCCTGCGGCGTAGGCATAGCCTTAATGAAGAAGGGTACTGTTGTTGGCCCCGTGTCTGTCTGTCTCTCTGTCTGAATGATGATTCGAACACATTTTAGAGGGGGGGGGGGGGGGGGGGGGGGGGGGGGGTGTCTTCTTCCATTCTTCATTTCAGTGTACGTGGTGTTTTGTAGGGTCAGTGCAGTGTTTACAGGCGATTTCGGTGTGAGGCTTTTTGTTACATAATTATGGAGAAGATGACTAAGGACAAATGACTAAGTCTATCTGCGTGCGTGATCAAGGAAAGTCACAGCGCGCAGGGTTTGAGTTCGTCTTTAAGACGCCGTTTTAAGGGGGGTTTTTTTTGTTTCTTTCTTTTCTTTCTTTCTTTTCTTCTTTCTTTTTTTTCTTTTTGTCTTTTGGATTTATTCCTGTACTTGTAGTTGCATTTTTTTTTCTCTCCATCTGATATAATCAGAAACAGTTCGCTGGATGTTGAAACCAGCTATACAAGAAAAAGGTTTTGGGTGGTGGTTATGCAGTTGTTGTTATTGTTGTTGTTCTCTCTCTCTCTCTCTCTCTCTCTCATCCTCTCTCTCTCTCTCTCTCTCTCTCTCTCTCTCTCTCTCTCTCTCTCTCTCTCTCTCTCAAACATGTTTATCACATTAGTGTGCATTGTCACCCATAGACTCCGGAGAGTGGTTGTGTTTTGTTTCAAGTTGATATATGCCCCCCCCCCCCCCCCCCCCCCCCCCGCCCCTTCACCCTGTCTCCCTCCCCGGTCTCTGTCCTCAGCCCCTCATCCTTTTCTCTCGCGCGTGCACATGGACGCGCACGCACGTACACACACACACCACACACACACACACACACACACACGCACACGCACGCACGCACGCACGCACGCACGCACGCACGCACGCACGCACGCATGTACGCACCACGAGCACGCACATACACACACACACACACACACACACACGCACCCACACGCGCTCATACACACGCACACGCACACACACACATACACAGAGCAAGCAAGTGCTAACCTTTACGCCAGGCAGTATCAGCTCTGTGTCCAGGGATCGTGTTACTGCTCACATTGCTGAGGAACAGCACAGTTTGTTAGAGGTCCTGTCATGGTCCTGATGTCCCGTGTCAGTGGTCCTGATGTCTATGTCAGTGGTCCTGATGTCCGTGTCAGTGGTCCTGATGTCCGTGTCAGTGGTCCTGATGTCCGTGTCAGTGGTCCTGATGTCCGTGTCAGTGGTCCTGATGTCTATGTCAGTGGTTCTGATGTCCGTGTCAGTGGTCCTGATGTCTGTGTCAGTGGTCCTGATGTCTGTGTCAGTGGTCCTGATGTCAGTGGTCCTGATGTCTATGTCAGTGGTCCTGATGTCCCGTGTCAGTGGTCCTGATGTCTGTTTCAGTGGTCCTGATGTCCGTGTCAGTGGTCCTGATGTCCGTGTCAGTGGTCCTGATGTCCGTGTCAGTGGTCCTGATGTCCGTGTCAGTGGTCCTGATGTCTGTGTTAGAGGTCCTGATGTCTGTGTTAGAGGTCCTGATATCTGTGCTATTGACAGCAACAGGGGTGGAGGTAGAGTGCGGCGGCCTGTGATGGCAAAGGCTGAACCATGGCTTCAGACTCAAAGAGGCCAGGACGTCAGCAGATTGACGGGAAACGGCCTGTCATGAACTAGGTGTTCCCATGGATATGTGAGTGGCAAGTGCTCAGTCACCTGCGAAGAGGAGCTCACGCTGAAGGCCCTCAAACAGCCTCGTTCCTCTATGAAAATGCCGAAGATCGAAAAGTTTGCCATTCACTGCGAAACTGGATATACACCCCCTACATCAAAAACGCCAAAGGAATCTATAAGCAAATCTTCAAACAAAATGGAAAAGAAGATGGATGTCCAGATTGCCTTGTTTCACTTTTTTTTTTTCTTACAGCGGAATGGATCTGATTCCTCCGCATTTTTTTAGCACCATTGTATGCATGCTCACATGACAGGAAGAAATCAGTGCGACGAGCTCACCCACATGTGTGCAAGATCTTCCAAAGGCCGTCCTCATTCACGGTGACAAATGCCTTTGACAGGTCAACAGACATCACATGCACTTCTTGGTTGTTCTCACCGTTGTTCTTGCAGCTGTCAGACAGCAAAAAGTCATGTCGGTGCGTGCTGGAAAAGCCACTCCGAGATTCAGGGATATAACTGTGTCAGCGATGTGGGTGATGCTTTTGGTGAAGATGACTCCGGCGAAAGGATTTTCCATGCCAAATTCAACTCCTCCTGAGCATCGGGCAGACGCGAACACCAGCACCAGCTGAATTCTGCAGGAAGAAAAAATTCTTGAACACACACACACACACACCCACACACCACACACACATACACACACACACGCGCGCGCGCGCGCGCGCGCACACACACACACACAACACACAACACACACACACACACACACACAACACACACACACACACACGCACGCACGCACGCACGCACGCACGCACACACACATACTCACAC
>JADBJO010000832.1:15000-25000 GCA_016801955.1 Conus betulinus | reverse complement strand
TGTTCTTTTTTTTTTTTTTTTTTTTTTTCACTCTTCTTCTTCTTCTTCTTCTTCTTTCTTCTTTTTCTTCGTCGTCGTCGTCGTCGTCGTCGTCGTCGTCGTCCCCACCGTCGTCGTTATCTTCGTCGTCTTCTTCCTCTTCTTCTTCCACTTCCTTCTTCTTCTTCTTCTTCTTCGTCGTCGTCGTCGCCGTCGTCATCGTCGTCGTCGTCGTCGCCACCGGTCGTCGTCGTTTATCGTTCTTCTTTCTTCTTCCTCTCTTCTTCTTCTCTTTCTTCTTCTTCTTCTTCTTCTTCTATACCACCACACCACCACCACCACCAACCAGCAGCTCCACCTCCACCACTACTACTAATACTTCTACTACTACTGTTGCTGCAACTTCCTGCTGCTGCTGCTGCTGCTGCTGCTGCTGCTGCTATTATTATCACATCGTCGCTGTCATCAGCTCGTCATCATAATCGTTGTTGTTGTGATGCAGTTTCTTTTGTTGCTGTCGTTTTCATCCTCGTAGTTTGCTTCTTGCTTTGTTTGTTCGTTTGTTTGTTTGCGTCTGTTGTTTGTTCGTTTGTTTGTTTGCGTCTGTTGTTTGTTCGTTTGTTTGTTTGTGTCTGTTGTTTGTTCGTTTGTTTTGTTTTTGTCGTTTGTTTGTTTGTGTCTGTTGTTTGTTCGTTTTGTTTGTTTGTGTCTGTTGTTTGTTCTTTTTGTTTGTTTGTGTCTGTTGTTTGTTAGTGCGTTTGTCGTCTGTTGATCGCTCCAATTTACAGAGGGATCAGTCCAAAGGAAAACGAGTGGGCGTTGGGAATTGGGTGGGGTGGGGTGGGGTGGGGTGGGGAGGGGTGGGGAGGGGTGGAGATTGGGGAATGTGGAGGTGGGAAGAAGAACAAGAAGAGGGAAGAAGTGAGGTATGTCAGAGGAAAAGGGGGTGGGGGATGGGTGGTGGGAGACGTGTGTGGGGGGGGGGGGGGGGAGGGGGGTAGGGGAGGGAAGCGGCCTATCAACGGACGCGATCGTAAAAGTGAACACCGTGCACTTCATGCATTATTCACGAGTCCCATTTGTCCGCGCGCGCTCGCGCCCCCTATCGATTCACTGGGCAACAACGACAACGCACAGGAGGCCTGGAAAAGGTGGACATCGTTTGCGGTGGTTGGACGGGGGAGGGGGGAGGGTGAGTGACACTCGTGGAGGGTGGATAGGTGAGTGAATCGTGAGGGAGAAAGAGGGAAGATGGGGGGGGGGGGGGCAGGGGCAGGGAATGAAGAAGCGATGAGAACGGGGGGAGGGGGGGGGGGGAGGAGGAAGAAGGGGGGTTGGCGGTGACAAGATGACGGGTGTGGGAAAGTTGTGTGTGGTTTGATGTTGGTGCTTTTGGGGGGGGGGGGTTGGTACTGTGCGGTGCTGTTCCAAATTTAGGGAAATATTTTTTTTTTGTCTGTCTGTTTTTCAAACACCTCTTCTTACAGGTCTCTTTGAGTGAAGTAAACGGAATCTCTCTCTCTGTCTCTCTCTCTCTCTCTCTCTCTCCTCTCTCAGCTCTCTCCTCTCGCTCTCTCTCTCCTCTCTATATATATATATATATATATATGTGTGTGTGTGTGTGTGGTGTGTGTGTGTGTGTGTGTTGTGCATAGGCATATATTTACATGTGTGTGTATGTGAGTGTGCGTGCGTGCGTGCGTGCGTGCGTGCGCGTGGTGTGTGTGTGTGTGTGTGTGTGTGTGTGTGTGTGTGTGTGTGTGTGTGTGAAGACTTTCAACACTTTTAGTTCTCAAGGTATTCTGAGACAGGGGAGATAATCTGCTGTTTACCACTTCATTATTTTGTAACGTTTAGACATATGCTTCCTAATAGACACAAACTAAACAGAAGTGTTTGCGTCTCAGTGTGTGCTCGCAAGGTGTGTTGTCGAAATTTCTTTCTACAAAGTAATTTACAATTCAAAGAAAAGTTAGACATATCCTACTGTTAAATCACTTTTCGTTTAACATTTTACTCAGTTTTAAACGTGTGCTGTCACGTCAGCATAGCGTGAATAGAATGTGTGTGTGCGGTTGCATGCGTGTACGCAAGGCGTGTTCGTGCGTGAGTGCACGCTGTATATTGCTGGGTGTGTTTTTAGTACTAAGTACTATTTTGTTTGTTTTTTCTTAAAACTGTCTCTGATGTCTTTTCTTTCATTCAACGCCTATCTTGCGCTGAAGTGATTAAGATAAGTGACTTCTCGTTCATTTTCATTGTCCTAATTGTTTTGCATCTTGCCTGAAGGAGACCTAAGAGGTCGAAACGCGTCATGTTTTGTCTTGTTATTCGTTTGTCCACGTTTTTCTTGGCGGTTCGCTAACATCTATTTAAGGTTTGTTTAGATTTCCGCCTGCAAACAATTCACTTTGCAACTAGTCTCTTTGATCAGATAGGCGAACTGCTAGCAGGCGAATCGTGATCAGGCATGTTGGGATCGCCAGTTTGGATACAGGCGAATCTTGGGATTAGGTGAATAGGGAAGCGGCGAAAGATCGACAGGCGAATCACGATGACTCGGGTGTGGAGGGTAAGGTGGAGAGGGAGGGAGAGGGGGGGAGGGAGGATGACACGCGCGGCGGCGTAATGGATTAGACCAGGATGGAGGTAAACGACAGTAACGTCCGGCCGAAGTCGGTGGGACGCGATCATGGGGCTCTCCTATGTGAGCTGATTCATGTGGTGATGTGAGGTGATTGATGTGGTGATGTGAGCTGATTGATGTGGTGCTGGATGAGCTGAATCCAAGGATGTCACGGGGTGGTGCGGTGGGGGAGGGGGTCGGGGGCGGGGGGGGGGGGGGGGGGGGGGAGCGGGGGAACGAATTCCTTCATCTCTTTTTTCCCCTCCTCGCTTTCTTCCCCCATAAGTAACTCCGTCTGCTCCCTCTTTTTTCCCCCTTATCTGCTGTCCCTCTCTTCCTTCCTGATACGGCTCTTTTGCGGTCGGCTGGCTAAAAGCGACATTACCTTATTTCTCTTCCTTTCTTCACATGATTATCACCACCGCGTATGGTGGAGTTTCACGTGTGCATGCATTTTGCATTTTTATATGTCCTACCTGACCCTGCTATTGTGCTTTTTGTCATTTATGTATATTTTCCTTTTTCCTTTCTAAGAGTTGAATTGGGGAAAAAAGCCAGTTAAGTTGTTATTCTGTTCTTTTCCGTTTCAGTTAAAAGAGCATTCGTTCGACCGTTCTTCATATCCTGGGTTCGTTCTTTTCCTCATCTACTTCTCTTCTTCTTCTTCTTCTTCTTCTTTCTTCTTCTTCTTCTTTTTCTTCTTCCTTCTTCCTTCTTCTTCATATTCTTCACGTTCCTTTGCTTATCTTTTCCCGTTCGTCGTTTCTTATGCACTTCTTTATTTTCCTCTTCTCACTCGCTATTCCCCTTCTTCTTCCTCTTCTTTCTTCCCCTCGTCTTTCTCCTTCCTTTGAGCATTTTCCTTGATTATCATCATCATTCATCATCATCATCATCATCATCATCAACTTGGCTGAAATAATCATGGGCGCCTTTGCCCACACTAAACGTTGATCACTGAAGGCATCTGGCCACATAACTATGTATTCCAAGCGTGAAAAGTCCGTGATTATAATAACGGTTCTGACAGTTCCTGATTTAAGTCCAGAGTACTCTGATACTCCAAGCAAATCAACTGGATTCAAAAATGGACACTTCGTTAATTAAAAACTCTAAGCATTATCTTGAGTCTTGCGTACAAAGGAATAGGAACCTGAAGTTGTGCTGACATGAAATCATTCCCCCAAATTAGGATATTCTAAAAACACACACGTTCGTGCGCACACAGACATATACACAAGCACGCGATCACACACACACCACCAAACACACACACACACACACACACACACACACACCACACACGCGCACACGCACGCACGCACGCACGCACGCAGCAAGGCACGCACGCACGCAGCAATCAAGCAAGCAAGCAAGCAAAAGCAAGCAAACAAGCGCTACCCCTCGCTTACACATACACACACCTATGCACACGCATACGCACTTACACACAACACATACATACACATGCCATGCACGCAGACATACACAACCTACGCGTGCGTGCGCTTGCGCACGATCGTACACACACACACACGCGCACACACACACCCACACACACACACACACACACACACACACACACACACAACACACCAACACACACACACACACACACAACACACACACACCAACACACGCACAGCACGCCGCACGCACTCACACAGCACACACACACACACACACACACACACACACACACACACACACACATCACACGTACGCACCAACGCAGGCAGGCGGACACACACACACATACACGCAAACTCACATACACGCGCACACGCGCACACACACACACACACACACACACACACACACACACACACACAGTCTCTCTCTCTCTCTCTCTCGCTCTCTCTCTCTCTCTCTCTCTCTCTCTCTCTCGTCTCTCTCTCACACACACACACACCACACACACACACACACACACCACACAACACACACACACACATACACAACACAGTGTACGCACGGAACGCACGCACACACACCACACATTACTACACGCTCACCTCACAGTCATGACACACAATCGTGTCATCGAGATCTCCCCAGAAAGCAAGCTTCACGTGCAGAAAGGATCATCAGTGTCCGTAATGAGTCACCCATCGTGTTCTCTCCAAGGTCTGCAATTAATCTTTGGGCATCATCTGACCCCAACAAGTTTTCTCTCTCTCTTTCTTTTTTTTTTTTTTTTTTTTTTTTTTGGGGGGGGGGTTTGTTTTGGGTTTGTTTTTTGTTTTTTTTGTTATCAGAATGTTAATGTCTCCTTTTTTGAACCAGACATGTTCATAAAAAACGGTTGTTTGTGGGAGGGGGGGTGTTTTGTTTTGTTTTTGCTTTTCATGCACCAAATCCCTGTCTCCCTTTGACCTCGACAGGTCCCAAAAGACCTCTCCAGGGGATACCCCTCCCCCTCCCCCCCCCCTCCCCAAACCCCCCCAATAACGCCGCTAACCTCTTCATTCCCCATTAATAAACTTTACTTTTTAAACTAAACCAATACCTAAAAACAGCAGCAAATTTTTTTTTTTTTTTTTTTTTTTTTTTTTTTTTTTTTTTTTTTTTTTTTTTTTTTAAGTTTTCTTATCCTTCGTCTTCGTTCCTTTCCTCCCGCATATTCTTTCTATGTATCTACTTTCTGTCTATCTGTTTCTCTTCCTGTCACAACCCTCTGATGGAGTGACATGATGATGAGATTGATGGATGATGATGATGCATGATGATAAGAGGAAATGATCTCAAAGGAAAGAGGAAACGAGGGATAGAACAGATACACTTCGTCATCTATTCTTCTCTTCTCTTCTTTCAGCCTCTTTTCATCCTCTCCGCCTTCTCGTTTCTTTTGCTTTATTGTAGTTATTTTTTCCTCTTCTTTATTTCAGCTCTTCTTCTTTCTTCTGTTCTTAAAGCTCATTCTTCCTCTCTTCATTTTCTTTTTAACTGATTTTTCGTCCTTTTTACTACCGATGTTCTCATACTTCATTTCCTTTGTTCTAGTTTCTCTTTCTCTTGTGTTTCTTGATTTTCTCTCCTACTTATTCTTCCATCTTCCTTCTCTCCCCTGTTTTTCCCCCTCGTTCTTCTTCTTCGGATCTCTGTCTAGTCTGTCTCTGTCTTACTCTATCTCCCTCTGGTCTCTCTGTCTCTCTCTTTTCCCCTCTATATCCCTCTCTCTCTCTCTCTCTCTCTCCCTCGATCTCTTCTCTCTCTCGTATATATCTTCACACTTCCCTGAACCTAACAACCAACCGATTTCTATGCTATCACGGCTCTTCTTTATCCCTTCTCCTCTTATTTCAGCTAGATAATCCCTCCCCCCTCTCTATTGAATCTATCTATCGTATCCTTCTTCCCACTTTTAAACTTCTCTCTGTCTAAGCTATTCTATCCCTCCCTCCCTCTCCCTCTCTCATCCTCTCTCTACCTCTCTCTCTCTCTCCCTCGTCCTCTAGCTCCTCCTCTCCCCTCCCCGGCCCCCCCGCTCTCTGCTACCTCCTCTCATCTCCTGATCCCTTCCCTCCTATCTCCCCTCCCGCCCCCCCTAGGCTCTCCCTCCCTTCTCCTCATTCTATATCTCTTCTCTCCAACTTTCACCCTCTAAACGATAATCTCTCTCTTTTATCTCTTTCTGCCTTCTTCCCACTTAGACCCCCCACTCCCTCGCTCCCCCAACCAACCACCACTTCTGAATCTCCGCCTCCTCTCCATCATATAATTTTGCAATCTTCTTTCTCTTTCTCCTTCTCCCCTTGCCTCTGCCTTTATTTTCTCTATTCTTGTTCCTATGTAAACTGTTCCTCTTCCCCCCTTTTGAATATATTATCTTCCCCTCCGCTTCTCTTACTTCTTCTTTGTTTCTTCTTGTTTCTCCCAACATCCCCCCCCTCCCTCCACCTCCTCACTCCTTCTTACGTTCTTCTTCTCTTCTTCTTCTTCTTCTTCTTCTTTCTTCTTCTTCTCTGTTTGCTATCGTGTTCTGCGTCTTTCTCCTCTTTGTCTTGTGACACATAACTTACCTAACTAACGAGGTTAACGTCCTCTCAGCCACACGCTCTTAGAGACAGGGGTGAATTTATTACCGTGGAGAAGTCGGTAGTTGGGAGGGGGGCCAATATTCTTTCCTTTATCGACGGAGAACCTGCGGCATAATTGTCAGTCCAGGGTTGTGTGTGTGTTGTGTGTGTGTGCGTGCGTGCGTGCGTGCGTGCGTGCGCGCGTGCGTGTGCGCGCGTGCGCGCGCGCGCGCGCGGCGTGTGTTTGTGTGTGTGTGTGCGTGTGCGTGTGTGTGTGTGTGTGTTTTGTGGTGTGTGTGCTATTTTCGCATCTCATATTTTCATGCAACCCACTCCACTCTCCCTCTCTCTCTCTCTCTCTCTCCTCTCTCTCTCGCTCTCTCTTCTCTCGCTCTCTCTCTCTCTCTCTCTCTCTCTCTCTCACAACACACACACACACACACACACACACCACACACACAACACAACACACACACAAACACAACACACACAGCACAACACAACACAACCACAACACAACACAACACAACACAACAACACACACACAACACACGTGCACACCGTAACACACACGCGCCGCAGCCATCCCCCAGCTTGTCCTGGCTTAGCTCCAAACGGGCAGTCCACAGAGAGCAGTCAGTGTCCAGCCGCCCGGGAGGCAACTCGCCGGAGGAACTGCTGGCCGTTGTCAGTGGCGTCTCTTCCAACACAACAAACCGGCAGATCACCACCTGCTAAGCCCCTCCTGACAACTGTACTTGCTTTGGGGCTTCAGTTGAACAACAGCGTGAGTGAGCTCTCTCTCCGGATCCGTAGGGCGCGACCACCACCACACCACACCGTCCGTCTGACGACGATAGTCCTCACGAAGCTGGTGACCCCAGCTTGTACTCACCAAACGCATAGACGCAGAGAGGACATTTGAAACCGAGGTCACCACCAGAGCAGGGCATGGAGGGAAGGCCACAGAATTTGGAAACGTTTCTTGTGGGTGCTGACCAGGTGAGGGTGAGGATGGTGAAGGTGATGCTTTTGGAGTTCGCATTTTTGTCTGAAACCCCATGACAGGGCTGTACTGTGGTATGAGTACTTTCATATCATACCCCGGCGCCAGACAGGCCGACCAGATACAGACACCTGCAATGTTGGTCAGGAAACTGTAGGCAGCATGGATGTATCCAGTACTTAGCGTGATGAAACTTCACTATGTGGCTCCAGTCTTCGAGAAACTTTGGACTATGGGTAAACTTCACTCTGGGTAGGAGCCGGTCAGGGCAGAAAAAAAAAATCCCCGCAAATAAATAGTTCTGATGGGAATCGAACCCAGGATCTCACAGCCGGGAGTCCGCGATCTTCCACTGATTTTTTTTCTTAATCAGGTATTGTAAAGTTTAGGTTAGGTTTGATATTAGGGTTCGGGTTTGGGTTAGGTTAAGTTAGGTTTAGGGTTGGGGTCACAGGTTAGAGTGAAGGTCGTACAATCCGGATCGGAAGAGGGCTCCGGTCGTCTTGTTCTAAGTCCCAGTGTTCTAATGCATAAATACTCTGCCAGTCCTGTAGGGGTCCTGGTCTTCTTCGTCCTTCTTGCTTTCCTCATCTCCTCGTCTTCTGTCTCACGCTCCTACCCCCCACCTTCCACCCCTCGCTCCGTCTCTCTCCCTCTCCCTCCCACCTCTCACCCTCCCCCCCTCCCCCCCCATTGATACCAATCCCCACCCCCCCACGTCTCTTGTCTCCCTCCCACCCCACCCCTGCCCCCTCCCCCCCCACCCCCCCCCCCTCCCCAACCCTCCCTCCCACCCCCCCCCCCCCCCAACCCCCTCTCCCCCTGTCTCATTGTAACCCCCCCCCCTCTCCTTGGCTGCTCTCTTCTCCTCTGTCCACGCATCATTCTCCTCTTGGCCCCTCTCATTCCACCACTCTCTGCTCTCCCTCCCTCCCTCTCCGTCCTCTCCTCTCTCTCTCTCTCTCTCTCTCTCTCTCTCTCTCTCTTCTCCTCTCTCTCTCCACTCTCTCTCCCTCTCGCTCTCTCCTCTCCCTCTCTCTCTCTCCCTCCTCCTCCTCTCCCTCTCTCTCTCTCTCTCTCTCGCTCTCTCTCTCTCTCTCTCTCCTCCTCTCTGTCTCTTTCTCTCTCTCTCTCGATATCCACCCCCTCTTCCTTCTCTCTCTATCGAAAATATCCCCCTCGTCTCTCCCCTATCTCTCTCCCTCTCCCTCAGGTTCTCTCTCTCTTCCTCTCTCTCTCTCTTTATTCTCCCTCTCCTCTCTCTCCTGTCTCCCTCTCTATCTTTCTCTCTCCCCTCTCTCTGTCTCTCTCTCTCCGTTTCTGTCTCTTGTCTCCTCTCTCTCTCTCGCTCTCTCCGTCTCTCCCCCTCCTCTTCTCTTCTCTCTCTCCCTCTCTTCGTTTCTCTCTCTCTCTCTCTCTCTCTCTCTTCTCTCTCTCTCCTCTCTCTCTCTCTCTCTCTCTCTCTCTCTCTCCCTCTTCTCTCTCTCACTCTTTCTCTCCTCCCCCTCCCCCCTTCACCCCCCCCCCCCCCCCCCCCCCCCCCCCCACCTCCCTAAGATGAGCCATGACAACAAATCTTCCGACCCCCACGAAGGAGAGGGCGAGGAGGGGAAGGAGAGAAGCTGAGTAGCGGTGGAGTGGGGGGGGGGGGGGGGGGAAGAGAGATTGGTAAAGATCCTCCACAGTCTTCTCCTCCCCTCACCCCCCACCCCCACCCCCCACTCCTTTCTTTGGCACCACCATCATCACCATCACACGATATTCGCGTTGTGATCTATCGCGACCTGAGAATGGCGTTGGGTTAATGCGGAGGTCAGGCAGGTATCTGCCTAAGACGGTATTTCCATATATAGCGGAGGCGACGAGGGAGGGGGGGGGGGGAGAGGGGGACGGCGGCGGCGGGGCGTCATGTCGTCATTGATCTTGGGCAGCAAAAAGTAGTGACGTCACGCTTGTATGTGTATCCATCAGAAACCAGTGAGAAAGCGGGTGTCGCCTCAGCCTCTCCGTGTGTGTATCTGTAGGGTTTTTGTTTTTTCTCCTATGAAGTAGTATTGTGTAGCCGTGCCTTGTCGTTCAGTCCCTGGTGTCAGAGTGTGTGAAAGAAATGATGATCAGAGTTTTATGAAGAATTGTATCGTTTTATTTTTTTTTTTTTTTTTAATTTATTTTTCCTTTCGTTTCCGGTGTACTCTACAATATATCCCGATCCTGGGGTTGCGGGTTCGAACCTCCGCCGGGGCGTTTCGGTACAGGGGGATTTTTCCTCTAGGAGTTAACATTGGTTCTGACTCCATTTCCCATACAGTCCTTCGAATGAGACTATAAACCGAGGTTCCGTGTGTGAACGCACGCATAACATCTTGCACA
>JADBJO010000832.1:0-10000 GCA_016801955.1 Conus betulinus | reverse complement strand
AAAGCTGAGGGATAAATGAATTAATGATTAAGTTGAGAGAATTTAAGAAGAGGGTCTCGTGGCTACGACATAGCAGGTGTGTGACCCACGCGTTAGCCCATCGCGCTGGTCAGACGTTGAGTAACCTACCTAATGCTGGCTGTGCTATTATTATCATTGTGTGTGTGTGGAGGGGGGGGGGGTGGTGAGTGCACATGTGTGTGTGTGTGTGCGCGCGCGCGCGTGTGTGTATGGAGGGGGGGTACACGTGTGGTGAGTGTACACGTGTGTGTGTGTGTGTGTGTGTGTGTGTGTGTGTGTGTGTGTGTGTGTGATCTGTGGGCGTGTGTGAAACATGCTCCAGTGTGCACGCTACTGCCCGTGTATGTCTAGATATATGTGTTTGGCAAATGTGGATGAGTTGCCAGTCAATAAACATGAGCTCCGATTTTTTTTTTCATTCCGGGTGTCTGATGGCAGATCTGTTTTTGCAGTCCTTACCAATGACCCTAGGTCATTGAGTCGATGTTCCATTAATTGTTTATTCCAGATTCTTAAAAAATTGAAGAGTGTCTTCGGTTTTGTTTTCATAATAAACTTCATTCGAACCATGCTAAATGTTCTCTGATTTTAATAGACGTGGTTCACGAGGTTCGTTGTGTGAAAACGTCATTTGTTTTCTCCACTTTCCTGAATCAATGATCATTGACCTATAGATCTGCAGTTGATACGACTCGAGGTCTGACCTCAATAACTTGTATCTTGAAGGTGATGATTTGTGACATCACAGTGTAAGTCATTAAGAAATTCCCTAATATCCACCTCCCCACCCACCCTCTTCTTCTGGTAACATCGTACCTTTTTCTAGGAACTGATATTTACTTGCCGAATTTGGCATTTGCTGTGGGAATTTAGCTGCAAGAGAGAGAATACTGGGGAGACTTTCCTTCTTGTTTTAAGAAACTCAGCTGTCGTGAAATAAAGAGCGGGCGACTCCGCGTTCGGAACTGTCATCAACAAAACGACATTGTAGCGTACCCATGGACTTGACTGCACACCAAAAATTGATACGCCAGGGCCTTGCTTAAGGAATCGAGGAGTTATAGACTGTCGCAATTAGATTGCTTTTAGAGAGTTTGTATTGGGTCTGAAAGTTGATTCTCCTTATTTTCTTTCATATGGCCATCAAGGTACAAGCCAGGTGGTTCCAAGCAGACAGATTAAAAATCAAAGGAATGGGACTGTTTGGGGGTTTCCAGTTGGCGCAAAGATAGGGTCATGGGTGAGTGCAAAGGCCTGAAATGTGACGTCAACTACGGGGAGGGTCATGAAATTGAAGATTATTTCTTGTTTCTTATTTCATCGGTGAAGATCCCCCCAAAGCAAGGGAAATAATTGGTGGATAGTTGTTCTTTTTTTTATTGATTATCAACTTAACATTAAATGCTGGCTGATTATCAACTTAACATTAAATGCAGGGAGGGAAAGAAACCAGAGCCCTGAAAGCAATGGCAGAAGCGGCAGAGAGGTGTTCAAGTTGGATCTGGTCAAGGAGGAACAAAAGTGAACTTCATAAGGCTTAACTTTCCCTACAAATATCAGGTGTCCCAGTGGCTCAGTGGTTAGAGTGCGAGACATTAAGTGGACAGTCCCTAAAATGAGCATGTCCAGAGGGTCATGGCTTCAAATCCCAGCCATGACTCGTCCCAAGATGGAAAAAGGGGGTTGGGGGGGGGGGGGGGGGGGCAGCAGAGGGACATCCGGAGTCATGAACCGGGTGTGGCCCACCCCACCCCCCACCCCCACCCCCAGAGTTTCAGGAGATAAGGGCCGAAACACTTGCTTGAAGGTGAATTCTCTTCTGAAGACTCTCTGCTGCCACGCTGTCCACGAGTTTCGTACTACTGGCTCAAATTTATTGCAGCCCTCAAAAACGCTTTTTTTTGATGATGATAATTATAGTGATGCGGTGCAAAACTCTAATCGTGGCGTGTGACCACTCTCAAAGAGTCCAGCGTTTGGACCGCTCTCGGGAATCGGACATTTTCAGTCCAAGGGACAGAACTCCTCTTTTGTTTTGTTACTGTACCATGCAAGTAACACGTAACGAGTGGCCATCTGCTGATGGCCTACGAGTAGGTTTTTTGAATATTTGTTATTTGGAAACAAGGTTATCTCACCAAGTGTCCGACTCAGAACTAATAATACCAGGCTATAATGTAGTGCGCAAAGACCCATCCAAATTTAGAGAAACGGGTCTTATTATATATATTCATGAAAGTTTAAACTTTAAGCAAATCTATTCTCTAGAAAAATACCAAGTAGAATCCTTATGGATCGAATTACAGCTGAAAAAATCGAAACCTATTCTTATAAGCTTATATATAGAAACCCGGCGGAGCGAACTGATTGGATAGATGAATTTTCTTCAATGATGGAGGAAGCATCCTCATTCTCTTATGAATATATATTACTAGGTGATTTCAATATTGATTTATTAAAATCGAACAAATATTGGACAGAAACTTACAAATCATTTAACCTCGACCAACTAATAGACAAACCAACAAGAGTCACCGCTACCTCCCAAACACTTATTGACCATGTATATACTTCTTCAGTTAACACCATGATAGAAATATGCTCACCGACGTTCGGTTGTAGCGACCATTCTCCAGTGTGTTTTACATGGTCCAAGCGAGGAGTTAAAAGTTCCAAAAAAATTTCCACAAGATAATTACCTACAGAAACTTTTCAAAATTTGACAATGATTCCTTTCAACGGGATTTAATGAACTCATCCTTTCTACGGTCTATCAATTCACAGACCCCGACGAGGCTTTAGAAGTCTGGTATCATAGTTTCCTTAATGTTTATAATAAGCATGCCCCATTTAAAACAATGCGTGTTAGCAACAATCCTAAAAAACCCTGGATAACTAAAGATATAGACATTGCTACCGACTTAAGAGAGTTGCTATTAGTGTCAGGGAGTCGAGATTCCTATAAAAAAAAAAAGAAACTTAGTCAATTACCTTAAACGATCGTCAAAGAAAAAGTATTTTCAAGATCTTATTTCTTCCAGAGCAGATAACAGATCTATTTGGAAAGCGATAAACGAGCTTACTAATAAAAATGTGAAAGTTCATACTACCTCGCCAAAAGATTTATCATCTGATGTCTTGAATAAACATTTTTGTGACATAGCTAACTCAACAATAAAAAAAACAGAACATCAAAAAATAAATTGGATATTCTTCAGGACTATTGCAATTCTAGAAATATATCCTCTCTTTCAAATATACCCATTTGGGGTGTGCATGAAGTGTATAAATCTCTAAGTAGCCTAAAACAAAGTAACACAAGTGGTCTTGATGGCATTGATGGGAAAATCTTAAAATTGTCAGCCCCAGTAATCGCCGAAACGCTTACTTACATCTACAACCTATGCCTTGCAAAAAATTATATTCCAAAAGCTTTTAAAGTTGCTAAAGTCATACCATCTATAAATCAGGTAACTATGCTGATCCCTCAAATTATAGACCCATCTCCATCTTGTCTATACTCTCTAAACCTTTGGAAGATCATATAAACAAACACATTCTGAATCACTTCAACTCCTTCGATCTGTTTCATCCAAACCAATCCGGATTCAGGGCCAACCATTCTTGTCATACAGCATTAACTAATCTTGTGGACCAGTGGCTTATTAACATAAACAAATAAAAATCACAGGTTCTAGTAGTAGACTTTATGAAAGCATTTGATGTCGTCGACCACAGTCTTCTACTTGAGAAATTAAAGATCTATGGCCTAACTGACAACGCTTTGGAACTTCTATCTTCATTTCTCTCAGACAGGAAACAGTGTGTTTCGGTAAATAGATCAAATTCTTCCATTCTACCTGTTAAGTACGGCGTCCCCCCAGGCTCAATCCTTGGGCCATACTATTTTCTATATATATAAACGATCTACCTCTGTTTTTTACAACTTTATGTGAGATGTTTGCCGATGATACCACTATCCACACCTGTCACGATAAATTAGATAGCATTTTTTTATCTCCTTACAAGAAAGTATCAATAAGTTATTGGAATGGTCTCTGAACTTAATCATATGCGACTCCACCCCCAAAAAACTAAATACTTATTAATTACTACTAGACAAAAACGTCAAAATCTTTCTTGCAAATCATTACCTTTGTATTAATGGTGAAAATCTCGAAGAAGTTGATCACCATATGATCCTAGGTGTTATTATTGATAACAATCTGTCATGGTCGAATCATATTGCGTTATTATGTAAAAAATGTGTCCAGAAAGATTTACCAGCTTTCCAGAATGAAACACTTTTTAGACCAACATAGCCGTAAGTTGTTCTTTCATGCCTATGTGTGAATCTTACATAAACTATGCCTCAACAATATGGGATTCGGCTAGTGATAATATTTTAAAACCTTTATTCAGTTTACATAGACGTGCCATTAAACTGATCCTCCTGAAGTCCTCCTCCCCTACTTTCTCAGAATATAAACATTTAGGAATTCTGCCTCTAAAATGGAAACTAGTTTACAACAAAGCTATCTTTATGTTTAAAATAATGTCCGACCGTGCCCCTGTGACTTTGAAAAACAGATTCGAAATGAAGAAGATCCGCCATGTTTACAAGATAAAAGTACTTCTTCCGAGAATAGATCTGTTTAAATCAAGCTTGTTGTACTCTGGTGGCTGCTTATGGAATTCTATTATAACTTCAATCGATGTAAATACAAGCCTCCGAATCTTTAAAAACAAATATCAAGCACACCTTATGACGCAATATTGGAACAGCATCTCCTAATCCTTATGATCAGTGATTATTAATTTTATATCCGCTCTCTCTCTCTCTCTCTCTCTCTCTCTCTCTCTCTCTCTCTCTCTCTCTCTCTCTCTCTCTCTCTCTCTCTCTCTGTTTTGAAAAGGGTGGGTCGTGAACGGAGGGGTAGATGGGGTGAGGTGGGGTGCTTGGACGAGGGGCGAGGATGGAATTATTTGCAGAGAACAGGGGATAGAGGAAAGGGGAATTGTAGAGCGAATCTGGAGGGGCGCAAAAAATGTGTGCTGTACGCCCCCTTCCGGAACAGATGCTTGGTTTTAATATTGATTTAGTATCATGTTGATTTCTATGTGTGATTATTATATGTTCTGTATTTCTATCTTTTTCAGATCATGCTATTCGATAGTAATGTTTGACAATGCAATGTATGTATGTGCACATTGTGTTATATTTGAATTGTAATGTTATTATTTTCAATCATTCATTCGTTTACTATTGTTATTGTTATTATTATTGGGTATTTGTCATTATTATCACTGGGTGAATAGAGTGCTTGGAATGGATTGTGTGACAGGTGGGTGTGGTTAATGGATGGGGTGTGGAGGGTGGTTTTTTGTGTTTGAAACCCTCCCGTCCCCCCTCTCACTCTCTCTCTCTCTCTCTCTCTCTCTCTCTCTCTCTCTCTCTCTCTCTCTCTCCAAGCCCATTTTTCATTGTCCTAGCTTTGCTGGCCTAGCGAAGGTTATATCTGCCGTGTGGACGTGTAGGTCGATCTAGGCCGAGTCGTCAAGGAGTTTTGGGAGGGAGAGGAGAAAAAGGGACTGGGGGGAGGGGGGCAGAGAGAGAGGGGGGAACAGGATGGAATGGGGGAGGATGGGAGGAGGGAGGGGGGTTGGAGGTAAGGAGTGCGGAAGAGGTGGAGAGTAACAGTTTGTTTTCTGACTGTTGTTCTAGTGGCCATGCTGTTTTGGCCCAGGTCCATTTCTCATGGAGTTTATCTGTGTTCGTAGATTCTCTGCGTGTGGGTGGGGTAAGGGTGTGTATGTGGTGGGGGGGGGGGGGGGGGGGGGGGGAGGGGGGGGGGGGGGGGGGGGGGGGGGGGGGGGGGGGGGTGGGGGGGGGGGGGGGGGGGGGGGGGGGAGGAGAGAGATCTTGGTGCGGGGGGCGGGGGGGGGGAGGTAAGAATATTGATTGGGAGGTCTGAGTCATGGAATCGTTCAAAAGGGGGACGAGACAGAGAGACTGAGTCAGAGGAAGACAAAGAGAGGGAAAGACAGCGCGTGCGTGCGAGTTTGTGTGTGTGTGTGTGTGTGTGTGTGTGTGTGTGTGTGTGTGTGTGTGTGTGTGTGTGTGTGCGTGCGTGTATGGACACACACACGCGCGCGCGCGCGCGCGCGCTCACACACACAAACACACACACACACACACTTTTTATATATATATATATGCATACATACATACATACATAGACGCACGCACGTACGCACACTTACACAAGCAAACCCAGATCAGGTTATACTTTAGAGAAACTGCATGAATATTGTGCTGCGGGAAATGAGGGAACGGCAACTTCAGCCAGACAGTATAATTAAAATCTATGAAAAAAATCGTGAAATCGGAAAGAGAGAGAGAGAGAGAGGCGGGTGTGTGTATGGCGGGAGAGGGAGGTAGACAGAGGAGGAATAAATCTAGGATTGAGTATCAGAGGAAATGAGAAAGCGACAGACCAACAGACGGTCGGAGACAGAGAGACTAACTCCGGAATTGAAAGTTCAGACGGGGGAAAGGAAGGACTTAGAGCCAAGATTGACAGACAGACGGAGGGACTGACAGACAGAGAGACTGGCTGACAGATTGACAAACAAAGACACAGAAAGACTGGGGGGGAGGGGAATAGAGTAGGGAGGGGGCGGGGGGGGGGTAAACGGGGTGTTCGATTTCAGAGGGAAAAGCAGTGAAATGGAGTGGGGGAAAGACAGATGCAGGGAGAAACATGCATGTCACTGAACACCCCGTCTTTGTCACTGTTTACAGACTCTCTCTCTCTCTCTCCTCTCTCTCTCTCTCTCTCTCTCTCTCTCTCTCTCTCTCCTTCTCACACTCACACCACACACACACACACACACACACACACACACACACACACACCACATTCTCTCTCTCTCTCTCTCTCTCTCTCTCTCTCTCTCTCTCTCTCTCTCTCTCTCTCTCTCTCTCTCTCTCTGTCCCACGTCCTTTCCCCACTCCTCTCTCTCCGGCTGGTTCCAATTCTTTGTCTGTCAGTGCTTTAGTCAGCTGATACTATTTAAAGCACAGTTTGAAAGTCAACATCTGTCAGTTTCAATGCTGGTTCATGAGGTGATTCCGCCTTGACCAAACACGCCTAGACCCAATCATGACAGACATGCTCAAGTATTTTGCGAGTTGTTTACATTTTGTTATGGGCAGTCCTAACATTGAAAGTCCTGAAACCACTCTTTTATGAACTATGCCTAGTGAACCTATTACAAGAACAACCACTTTCGTGCTAAATCCCGGCATCACTAAGAGCATAGCAAAGAGGCATGTACTTTTGAAATTTGCCCTCATAGCATGTTTGTATGAATGTGTCAAATGGGTTTGAAACCTCGATGACGAATGCCACCGAGTTTCGATGGTCGATGAAGCATAGATCAGTTTCAGCCTTGGTAGATCTTCAACACCGTTTATAGAGACAGGCCTATTTTGAAAAACAATCCACAAAATCCGTCGCAATGCATTTCTGTAGCTCCTTTCTGATGATCTCAACGCATCTGTCGTGTCTCTTTGTGTGTAGAGGCCCGAAACCCGCACAAAGCACACTCTCTCCGGTAAGTATCAGGATAGTAGATGTTGTTCACTGCATTGGTCTCCAGCAGCTGTAGACGTCCCTTGCTGATGAACCTGGTTATTTGGTCATTGACGTTGGTGTTGGTGAGGTGTCCTATGGAGTGGGTCATTGCCGCATCCGGAATTGCAACCCGGATGATTCTCCCTTGTTGTTGCAGCTGCTGAAAATGGTGCGTATCTTTGTCCATTTGCATTCTTTTGATTGCGCTGTACAATTGTTTAGAATTACTGTAGCGCATTTGAACTACTCCATCCTCAGAAGCTGGGGAGTACTACTCCGAAACTGTCGCTGTTTTCATCGAATTCCAGCCTTAGATCCAGTCGCACACACAGCTCATGGAGCTCAACGAAGGAAGAACGTGACCAGTTGACCTTACTGCCTTTCCTTAACTTCCCTTCGGAGTCTGTGGCATATCCTCCAAAATTGCTGTCGTCTGGATCCTCTTTTTTCCATGTGGAGATGGAAACTGTTGCGCGCTACCATTCTGACATGTTGGTCATCACTGTTCAGAACAGAGATCAGGAATGAGATGCGTTTGGCGTAGTACATAGTACTTGGTTTTCAACAGACCAAGGCCGCCTTGTTTTCGGGGAAGGAACATGTGCGCTCGATTGGTAGAAGAGTTTAGCTTGAGATGAATGCGAACAAAATCAACTATCTTATCTTCCAGAGTTTTCAGAAGTTTTTCTGTGAATTTTGAATTGCTGTAATAAAAGCTCAATTTTGAAGAAGCCGTGACGTTTACAGCATCAATTTCTTGCACAATGGTAAAGGTGAAAGCGAAATTTTTTCTAGCGTTCTTTCGAATTCCTCGCTCGCCTGTGCTAGTTGCTCTTTCTTTCTCAGAAGTTCCAGTCAGATTTGTTTGAAATCCAAGATACTGGTATGGCTCATCTTTTCCCATACATCGGTGTATCTTCCCCTTGCAGCGTCACGGTAAAGTGATCGTGGCATGTTTCCAATCAGTGGGAATTCTTTTGTTTTTTCCAGCAAATGTTGAATATTGCCGTCAAGGGTAATGACAGACGTTGCAGATGTTTTTTCAGAAAAGGAATATTCAACTCCATCATATCCAGGCGCTGTGTTATTCTTCAGCGATTTCACCACAGATATCACTTCGTCCTCGGTGAACGGGTCCAACTGCAGCTCTTCTTCAGGAGGAAGAGGGGCGATGTTGACAGGGCCAGGGCGGAGGGGGGAGGGGATATTCCAATACCTTTTCACTCTTCTGCTGGAAAAACGCCGTCAACACGTCCACTTCAATGGGACAAAGTGGGTCGTGCTTCTGATCTGCTGTCGTTCTTGATGATCTCAATGGCACGTTTCTGATTATCTAACCAAAGCTGCGTTAGCTCATGCTTTTCCACGCTCCGCGCTCTATGTTGATCCTGTCTTTCACGCATATGTCTAAAGTGTTTCCTAAGACTTGGGAAGATGGTGTGATCATCAATGTAGTGAAGAGCTTTTTTTCGATTTTCTGCCGCAACTCATCTTTCTCCGATCCATACTGAATTTGTTCGGCGATTTGAATGGGAAACTTGTTAACAGCTCTCCAGATAAATCTCAGAACGCGAAGTTCTAAATCTGGAGCTTGTGACGCCTCTTCGTTTGGCGTCATAGTAGGGTTGACGTCACGCTGCGCTTCCAGAAAGCGGAGGACGTTCTGAACTTTGCCTAGGAGACGAAGCACGGTCGAAAATCCCCGTGAGCAAACTTGACGGCATCTGCATGCTTCGTTCGGATAGACTCACGAAACAGCCGCTCGGTTCGTTCGAAGTCTGCCCACTGGGCGTCGTGGACTACTCCTTCAAAGGGCGCCCCATGTCTCCAGGTTGGCAAAGTCCAGTGGCACTGTGTGTTGACCCGTTGCAGGGGCTGCTCATGGTCGTTGACTGGGGTCCACCACACGCCGAATCACTCCACTCCGAAGCGCAGCTCTGACTGAAGCTTTCGCTTCAGCAATTAATGGCCAGGCGCCTTGCATTGCTGGACTGACTGTGTTATCGAGGACAGTGACCACGGATGGACGGCAGACAGCAAATTCAAGCAGAGCGACGTGAAGGCACTTGTCAAATCAACAACAATGCACAGTAGTCCAGATTGCAGGCGCATCGATAAACGTTATCTTCACTCTCTCTCTCTCTCTCTCTCTCTCTCTCTCTCTCTCTCTCTCTCTCTCTCTCTCTCTCCCCACGTCCTTTCTCTGTCCCCACGTCTCTTTCTCTCTCCGGCTGGCTCCAAGTTCTTTGTCTGTCAGTGCTTTAGTCAGCTGATACTATTTAAAGCACAGTTTGAAAGTCAACATCTGTCAGTTTCAATGCTGGTTCATGAGGTGATTC
>JADBJO010000831.1:520000-550751 GCA_016801955.1 Conus betulinus | reverse complement strand
CAAAACAGTTTTTTTTTTTAATTTGGGAGCGCGACAATACTCTCTCTCTCTCTCTCTCTCGATCTCTCACACACACACACACACACACACACACACACACACACACACACACATACACACACACGCACACACACACGCACGCACGCGCGCGGCAGGTACACACACACTCTCTCTTTCACACACACACACACACACACACACACACACACACGCACACACACACACATACACACACACACGCGCGCGCGCGCGCGCGCGCGCACGCACATACGCACACACACACTAATGTAGGCACGCATGTATGCACGAACGCATGCATGCCCACATACAGTCACTAACAAACTCTCTCTCTCTCTCTCTCTCTCACACACACACACACACACACACGCATGCACGCGCGCGGCAGGTACACACACTCTCTCTCTTTCACACACACACTCTCTCTTTCACACACACACACACACACACACACACACACACACACACACACACACACATACACACACACACATACACACACGCACGCGCGCATTTAGGCACACACACACGATGTAGGCACGCATGTATGCACGAACGCATGCGTGCCCCCACACAGTCACTAACAAACTCTCTCTCTCTCTACGCACGCACTCACACACACAAACACACATTCACCACGGTGAGTGGGGGAGCTCGTACCCTTTGAAAATTTAAAAAAAAAAAAAAAAAACAACTGTAAGAAACTTTTGAAAAGATCTATTCTAGTACGACAGATCGTGCTGATAGACATGTCTCCAAAACGAGTCTCTCAAAAGCTTTGAAGCACATCTATAATTGAAAACTCACCAGGGACTTCTGATTTGCACAAAGGCACAGTGAGGATTCTTTTTTTTTCCCCTCCTTTCTTTCTTTCTTCCGATTCAATGCAACTTAAAAGGTTTCAAAAAAGATGTCAAAAGGTTTCTTTTTCAAACTAAGTTGATTTTTTCAAACCACATTCACCGAAAGAGTCCTATGACATGTATGTAGTTTTCTGTTTGCAAAATGACACGGTGTCATGTCATACAGATGCATCACAAGGTGACTTCTTTTTCATGGATTATGCTGCCTCTCCCCTTCACCTCCACACCGACAGGTGTGTTAGGATGGCTACGTGTTCAGATCTTAAAACAGCATGATTGACGCTATGATAAAGATTTTGGACCACACAGGTACATGTAAAAGCTTATGTTTTTGAATATGTCCATGTGGGTCTCTGTGCTGTTGGGTTTCGAATTTTAAACATTGTTAACTCTGCGATTTCAACCTGTTGTGGGAAACTTGATCTGAACCTTTATCATATCAATGTTCTGCCTTGAAACATTCATTTCAAACATTAAGCGCCCTGGAGAGTCAGTGATGTTATAGTCCCAGGTCCTTCATGGCCTGCTCACGGATCTTGTATTTTCTGTATTTTCCCCCGTCACTGTCATTGGGAAGCTGTCCACGAACTGAACGTAGCGTGGTATCTTGAAACGAGCCATCTGAAATCACACACACACACACACACACACACACACACACTCGACACACACACACACACACACACACACACACACACACACGCACGCACGAACGCACGAACGCACACACGAACGTGGATTGTAATGCACTTAAAGTTTCTTGGTCTCTCACCGAGGATTGGCGCTATGTAACTACTCTTAAATACGACAATCTACACATATAAAAGACAATTCTGTCAGTCTGTCTGTATGTTTGTTCCTCCGCCGTGCCTAACCCGCTGGATGGATCTTCACCATATTTTGCGTGCATCTTCACTTAACCGACAAAAAGGTCTTGACGGGGCCCGATTTTAAGAAAAGGGGGGTAGTTTGAAATAAATAAATAAACATTTCTACCCTTGCGCCAACAGGGATTCACGCTGAATGAAGTTCTCACACACACACATTTCTACCTTGTGCCAACAGGGATTCACGCTGAATGAAGTTCTCACACACACATTTTCTACCCTTGTGCCAACAGGGATTCACGCTGAATGAAGTTCTTACACACACATTTCTACCCTTGCGCCAACTGGGATTCACGCTGAATGAAGTTGTCACACACACACACGCGGAGCACGGGAGCACGAAGGACAGTAGGGCGGGAAGGGGGTAGAGAATGGGAGCGGGATGATCACTGACGGGAGCGGGACAACGGGGGCAGAAGGACACAAAGGCGGGCTGCAAGCTTACACAGTGAGACTTCAGAGGAAAACACAGGAGCGCCTTGCAGCCATGGATTCACGCTGAATGACGTTGTCACACACAAATGACGTCTTGGAAAAAAATCAATGACGTAATTACTAACAATGCCGTATCAATGGAGCAGAAAGAGAGGGAATTCTTCATTCCGAGGATCCCCTTGATACCAACATCCTACCCCATCGAGTTCAGGCGCCTGCAGTTTCCATTGCGCCTGTGCTTTGCCACCATCAACAAGGCACAAGGCCAGTCAATGGGGTTGTTGGCCTGTTCCTTCAGGAGCCATGCTTCTCGCACGGGCAGCTCTATGTCGGCTGTTCCCGGGTTGGAAACAGCTAACAGTTGTTTGTGTACGCTCCGAAGGTAATACAAGAAATGTGGTCTATCCAGCCGCTTTGAAGTAGACAATATGCACAAAGCAAACAGGGCTTGCTGTGCCTCCTGCCAGCCACTTGCTGGACCACTTAAAAGACCACTTGCTGGGATGCTTAAAAGACCACTTGCTGGGGTGCCTTATGAGACAAGAGCGGGAGAATGGGGCGGAAGCGGGTACAAGCTACATCAACGCAGGTAAGCTAGTGATGGTATATAAAGAGGTGTACATAGACACACAGATCTGTTAACATCATTCATCTTTTATGAAGCAAAACTGTATTATACGCAGACACTCTAGTATCTGTCTCTGCGCAAATGCGACGGAAAGGGTGAGACAGCACACACGGCCAATAAGAGAACAAGAGATTTAAAAAGCTGAGATAGAAACAATAATATTCAAAGGTGAAGTTGTGGTGTGTGTATGTGTGTGTGTGTGTGTGTGTGTGTGTGTGTGTGTGTGTGTGTGTGTGTTTGTGTGTGCGCGCGCGCGCGTGTGTGTGTGTGTGCGTGTGTGTGTGTGTGTGTGTATATCTGTGTGTGTGTGTGTGTGTGTTTCTCTGTGTGTGTGTGTGTGTGTGTGTGTGTGTGTGTGTGTGTTTGAAATTTGGAATTAACAAAGAAGAAACACAGCAAACCAAAAACTGGTTAAACATGCAACATTCATGGAAAAGCAGTGCAATGGACATATTCACCTTATCTTTGCAGAAGTCTTTGAATTCATCCTCTGTAGCAGTCTCTCCAGATTTCAGCTGAATCCATACACATACTTCCTCTCCCAGCCTCTCGTCAGGTACACCAATCACCTGTACATAAGAGAGAGAGAGAGAGAGAGAGAGAGAGAGAGAGAGAGAGACAGACAGACAGACAGACAGACAGACAGAGAATATGACAGGACACAGTAGAACTGAAAAGGAAGTTGTACCTGTTGTGACAAGTGAACATTTATACAGCCATGGTTCAGCTAGAGACTGGAAGACTATGAGGGAGAGTAGAACTGAAAAGGAAGTTAACCTCTTCGTAGAAGTGCGAATTTCTGCAGCCACGGTCTGCAAAAGATTGGGAGACTATGATGGGGGAGTGGAACTGAAAAGGAATTTCGTAGATGATCAGACTGCGTCCTATGCCCAGAATGAACCCTTTCCCGCTACCTTCTACATCGCAGAACACTCCATGGCCGTTAACGCGGGACACCAGAAACTTCTGGACTGTTCTTGTCCGTTCGACCACCTGTCATTGTTGTCGGCAGAAAGTATGGCCATGTTGTTCGTTATGTCATCTGTCATTATTGTCAAGAAAAAGTATGGCCATGCTGTTCGTTCTGTCATCTGTCAATATTGTCAAGAAAAAGTATGGTCATGTTGTTCGTTCTGTCATCTGTCAATATTGTCAAGAAAAAGTATGGTCATGTTGTTCGTTCTGTCGTCTGTCAATATTGTCAAGAAAAAGTATGACCATGTTCGTTCTGTCATCTGCCATTGTTGTCAACAAAAAGTACAGTCAGAGGGCTCAAAATGTTGTTATGCTCTGCATAGTTATGCAGTGATTGTCTACAGTCGTGACAAGCTCCTAGCATAACATTATGATTATAAGTCACCAAATCCCTCGAAGTCGGAGTGTGGCTGCCCACATGGCAGGGTAATCAAAAACGGTCATACACGTAATGTTCTCATCCCTAGCTGATGCACTTGTACCATAATGTTCAAGTACTTCGGCTGTTCGGATGATCCCTGGAGTCTTTTTAGTTTGGAAAATATCACCTCCTTCGAATTTAAACAGACTTAGAGCAAACACCTATATCTACACACTGTTTGCATCTACACCTACACACTGTTTTTAATGTGTGGATGACCATCCATCATTCCGTGAACTGTACAGCAGATTTATCGGACAGGCAGATCTAGTTAGCGTAAATTGTGGACCGTTCTCTCTTTAAAAGTAAAATACACTGTTTACATAACATTCCTCACCATAAAGACATTCTGAAGCCGTCGTCATCGAGCCACCACTACAATTTGCTAAAATGACTGGTAAACGATAATAAAAGGAATAACTTCAAATTACCGACATTGTTTTTTAAAGCCTAAATACAACGTAACACAAACAACCGAAAGCCTCTGGAACAAAAACTAATATCACATTTTGTATTAAAAAAAATCTTATACATATGCAAATGAACACAACTTACACGTCACAATTTCCACCTATTCCCACCTCATACCATCGAGCGTCGACTGAACACCATGTGGCATAGTTTAAAGGAACTACACTGCACAGCTCAGCATACTAAGACTTTGGCCTATTCTGAAACTTCGGATCTAACTCAACAAGTTTAGAATAAAACAACACGGTCACTGAAACTTATTGTCTTTAGCAAAAATGCAGGTAATAATGAGGCCGCACAAAGCGCCATGGATACAATTGCGCATGTTGGTGTTGTAAACTGTCTTTCACTTATTAGAACATAAAATGCAATTCGTAATTTTAGAAACAGCCCTACTATGGCACTTTGCAGTCTGCTGGGCTATAAGCAACATTCTCTCTCTCTCTCTCTCTCTCTCTCTCTCTCTCTCACACACAATTTTATAAGGAAAAAAACAGCAAATACCCACAGAAGCACATCGGAAACCATCATTGCATCTTCAGGAATCCTGTATTATTGAAAAGAGCCATTCAAAATCCTTACAGTCTTGGTGCTCCCTGGATCTCTTTGACTTTAGGGTGACCAGATAGGATCTGTTCTAGCTCTGTGGAATACACGTCCTCTCAACGTCTGATGATGACGCTTACCGAGACCTCTGTGATCTTGGGGTGACCGTACAGGACTTGTTCTAGCTCTGTGGGACTCACGTTTTCTCCGCCTGTGATGATGACTCTTACCTGGACATCCATGACGTTCCGATGAGCATATATGACTTGTTCTATTCCCGTGGATACAACATTTCTTTCTACCTGTGATGATGACGTTTACCTGGACATCTATGACCTTAGGGTGACCATGTAGGACTTGTTGTGTTTCCGTGGATACAACATTCTTTCTACCAGTGGTGGTGACATATACCTGAACATCCATGACCTTCGGGTAATCATACACGACCTGTTCTGCGTCTGTGGCAAAAAAATTCTCTCCACCTGTTATGATATCTACCTGGACATCCGTGACCATTAGGATCTGTTCTATTTCTGTGGACTGCACATTGTCTCCCCCTCTGATGATGACTCTCACCTGGACATCCATGACCTTAGGATGACAGTTCAGGATCTGTTCTGTCTCCATGGGGCACACATTCTTTCCACCTCTAATGATGACACTCACCTGGAAACTCATGACCTTGAGATGACCATAAAAGACCCTGTCTTGTCTCTGTGAAAAGTACGTTCTCTTCGCCTCGGATGGTAACACTCACCTGGAAATTCATGACTTTGGGGTGACCATAAAGGACCCGTTCTGTATCTGTGGAATACACATTCCCTCAGCCGACCCACTTAGGCCTGTCTGTACATGCATGACAATGCTTAATGTGACCAGACGCCACCTGCTTTATGTCTGTTTTATCTCAGTCGAATACGTGTTCTCTCAACCTCTAATGATGACACTTACCTGGACATCAATGACTTTAGATGACCTGCTCTCTCTCCTTGGGGTACGCGTTCTCTCCAGCTCTGACGACTTTACTTACTTGAACATCTATGACCTTAGGGTGACCATAGACGACCTGTTCTATTTCCGTGCGGGTACACATTCTCTCTGTCTGTGATGATGAAACTTCTCTGGATATCCCAACTCTCACGACTAATGATGACACTTAGCTGGACATCCATCACATTGAGGTGACCCTACAGGAACTCTGCTATCTCTGTGGGGCACATACTCTCTCTCCACCTGTGATGATGACACTTACCTGGACATCCATAACCTTGGGGTGACCATACAGGACCTGTTCTACCTCTGTAGCATACACGTTCTCTCCACCCCTGATGATCATGTCCTTCAGGCGACCGACAATTCGACAGTAGCCCTCTTCATCCATTGCTGCCTGGTCTCTACAGAGTGACAATGAAACAACAACAAATCACTGTCAAAGACAAAGGAAATCGACAACTTACTGCTAATTTTGTTTCCTTCGTTTTCTACATGATATTTATTTGTACTTTAGTTTTGAGTCTTTTTGCGCACCCCCCCCCCCCCCCCCCGCACACACACACACACACACATGCAATATAAAAATCTATACTGCAAAATATGTGCAGGCTATATCAATCTGAAAACACAGCAACTGGTACCATATGTTGGTCTTTTTATAATCATGATTAAAGCATAAAGTGTGCTCTGTCGGAATGCCTTTATTATTTTGCTATTATCATCACTATCTGAATGTCTTTATCATTTTGCTATTATCATCTACATGTTGTGCATATGGAACCTAAAGGGTTCTCGTGACAATTACAGTCTGAGTCTGAGTCTGAGTCTAAGCCTGAGTCCACATAGTTATTAGACCTAGTGAAATTATTTTATGGCAGTTGGGAAGGGAGAGAGATGAGGGAAGGAGGGAGAGAGGGATGGACAGACGGACAGAGAGAGAGAGAGAGAGAGAGAGAGAGATAAAAGAAAAGTAAATCATGACTGAGGGAGGACGGTGGGTGGAGGGGGGATGACGGGGACAGGTGGGGGACGGGGGCAGGCTTGGTGGAATAGCGCGGGGAGTTGTGGAGGTGGATGAAACATTTAATAAAGGGCAAGAGAGAAAAAGAAACGGAAGAGGAAAGGCGGGATGAAGAAAGGTGGTGGGGGAAGGGGGGACGGAAAGGAAAGGCGAATGGGGGGAAGGGGGGAATACCGTTTTGGACAGGAGACGAAGAGACGCGGAAAGGGGGTGTGGTGGGAGTATGGTGGCAGTGATTAGGAATAAGCAAAAAAAAAAAAATGAAGAGTTTGAGTGAGGAGCGCGGGGGAGAGTCTTTGAAAAACGTTTATTAGGAGAAGGAGGAGATTATGAAGTCTAGAAAATTATTTGTCACAATGGACTCTTTCAGTTGTTATGTCTCAAGACACAGAGTTAACGCACATTCAGTTGTTCTGTCTTAAGACGCAGACTTACCCTGTATGTTACCAATAATCCTGTTGACATATTTAGCTGTTTTATCTTAAGGCACAGACACCAGTGATCCTGTCTGACACAATCAGCAGTTTTATCTTCAGATCAGTCTATCCTGTGTGGTACCAGCTATCCTGTTTAACACACTCAGCTGGTCTGTCTTAAGACACAGACTTACCCTATATAGTACCAGCGATCCTGTTGACGCGTTCAGCTGTTCTGTCATAGGACACAGACTTACCCTGTGTGGTACGAACAGTCCTGTTTGACACATTCAGCTGTTCTGTCTTAAGACACAGACTTACCCTGTGTGGTACGAACAGTCCTGTTTGACACATTCAGCTGTTCTGTCTTAAGACACAGACTTACCCTGTGTGGTAGCAGCGATCCTGTTTGACACATTCAGCTGTTCTGTCTTCAGACACAGACTTACCCTGTGTGGTAGCAGCGATCCTGTTTGACACATTCAGCTGTTCTGTCTTCAGACACAGACTTACCCTGTGTGGTAGCAGCGATCCTGTTTGACACATTCAGCTGTTCTGTCTTCAGACACAGACTTACCCTGTGTGGTAGCAGCGATCCTGTTTGACACATTCAGCTGTTCTGTCTTCAGGCACAGACTTACCCTGTGTGGTAGCAGCGATCCTGTTTGACACATTCGGCTGTTCTGTCTTCAGGCACAGACTTACCCTGTGTGGTAGCAGCGATCCTGTTGACACACATTCGGCTGTTCTGTCTTCAGACACGGACTTACGCTGTGTGGTAGCAGCGATCCTGTTTGACACATTCGGCTGTTCTGTCTTCAGACACGGACTTACCCTGTGTGGTACCAGCGATCCTGTTTGACACATTCAGCTGTTCTGTCTTAAGACACGGACTTACCCTGTGTGGTACCAGCGATCCTGTTTCGACACATTCAGCTGTTCTGTCTTAAGACACAGACTTACCCTGTGTGGTAGCAGCGATCCTGTTCGACACAATCATCTGGTCTGTCTTAAGACACAGACTTACCCTGTGTGGTAGCAGCGATCCTGTTCGACACATTCAGCTGGTCTGTCTTAAGACACAGACTTACCCTGTGTGGTACCAGCCATCCTGTTCGACACATTCAGCTGGTCTGCTTAAAACACAGACTCACCCTGTGTGGTACCAGCGATCCTGTTCGACGCATTCAGCTGTTCTGTCTTCAGACACAGACTTACCCTGTGGTACCAGCGATCGCGTTTGACACATTCCGCCGTTTTGTCGTGGTCGTCCCAATAGCCCAGCATGGTGGTGTAGCCCCGTGTGCACAGCTCCCCCGTCACTCCCACTGGCACCACCTGCCCCTCCTCATTGACCACCTTGGCCTGCAGGAGGCCGAGCAGAATCATTGCAGGTTGTAAGAATCTGAAAGGTGTTGTAGAGAGACTACTGCTTTGATTTAAGTTTTGGCGTGAATTGTTTAAATGAAGTCTTCCTTGTTTCCTGACCTGGTGTGGTAAAATATTCTTATCTAAAACAGCGTACACACAACAGGGGCGGCACAAGCACGCCACGCGCGCGCGCGCGCACACACACACACACACACACACACACACACACACACACGGACGGACAAACAGACAGAATGACACAAGAGGAAAGAGAGAGCTAAGAGAGAGAGAGAGAGAGAGAGAGATAGAGAGAGAGAGAGACAGAGAGAGAGAGAGAGACGCACCTATATACAGACAAACAGAGCGCGCATATGGCTTATATGCTAGTAAGAAATAAATGTCTTCATTTTTACGGTTAGCCATCTTCAATTCAGTAAGTTTACAGCGCAACCAATCAGAAAGTCCTTATTAAGGATGATTTAACCAGCTTGAAAATGTTGTGAATACTGACGCTGATCGACGACACGCTGTTTTATCTATCATAGTTGTAATTTTCATTGTGTGGCCAGTGTGAACTCAAAACTGCCAGGAGTATTTGTGAGGGGAACACACCAACATGGAGAAGCCTATCACTAACAAGGCGAAGAGTTCCCTGGGATTCCTTTGCATGCACCTAAGGCAACGTCCAACACACTTGCAGGACAAACGCATGCCAAATCCTCATCAGTCCTCATTTTCAGCATGCTGCCATTGTCTGGAACTCGATAAGAAAACAGGACATCAACACAAAGGAGCGCGTCTAGCGTAAAGCAGCCTGTTTCATCGTGGGATATCTGGCCCGCCACCCCTGATTTTGAGACGGGTATCCTGAAAAAAAGGGGTCTGCAGCCTCTGAAGGAACGTCAAGAAGTCACCTGACTGGCATTCCTCTGCAGGGTGGCTGAAAGACTGGTGCCAGAGATGCCTCTTGTGAGAAATGCCAGATGAAAGTCAAAGTCTTGTTCTTTGTCTTTTATCAATGTAACGGTTTCTATAATTGTTGAAAAATAATCTACATTGTTCTCAGTATTTCCGCTCGTTAACATCTCACCCATCCTGTCGGACAGCATTTTTTGTCCGTCTCTCCTTCACTCGTTTGTTTATATTTATCTGTCTGTTCATCTATGCTATGTTCTTCCCAGGCATGCATTTACTTTGATATCATTAAAATTTGCATATCTTACTGAATGTTACGTTATTGTGTACCACATTTTATCCATGCAAAAGGATAGTTACATGTGTAAGCAATTTAGTTCAACATATTGTCAACAGTTGGACTGGAAGTGGGTGGGAGGGAGGGGAGAGAGAGTATATCGGGGTGGTAGGGAGCGGATGAGGGTTTGTACGTAGGAGGGTAGGTTGGGATGAGATGGGGTTTGTTTCTCTTTTTTTCCTCACTGTGAATAATACTGTAAACGTCAATAATTTTTTTTCAAGGCTTGTTCTTTTTACACGTATGCGTGTCTGAATTAATGGTGAGAGTTGATTCTAATCTCGTTGAATCGATCCAGACAAAGAAAAGGTCAACTCTGGCAGCAAGTTTAAAATTCTTCACTTCCAGCACGTGATTCACACCTCAGTCAACCTGTGACCCTTCCATTGGTCCCCAAATTGAGACACACCCTTCAGCTCTGACAATATTCATATCTCACAGCCTTTGATCACTCTCTCAAATCGCATTCTTCTCTCCGCCTCCCCGCCTCTCTTGATTAATCACAGTTATGAATTCGACAGCTCGAAAAACAGGGCTTAGCACAGCCATTTAACAAGCATGGGATATTCTAAAATGTTCAAAAAACATGAAAGGAGTTTTAAAAATCAACAGATCTGTTTCGAGCCAGCGCTCTCGTCAGGATGTTTTGGGGCGCCTACTGCCGGTGTTATATGGCCTGATTTTACAGTTCAGGGTGCGTTTGCTGACAACGATTTCCATTTGTGCCTGCAGTTGTTTACTATTTCTACTTTAGTATTTAGGGTTGCTAAGTATGGTTTGCATAGTATTAACCATTTTTCTGTTGAACATAGGTTGCATCTTTTTGAAATGTTGTTGTATGGTGATGCCCTTTTATGATTTTCCAGGATATGTTATAGTTTTTTTTTTTCTTTAAGTCTCCAAATATATTTGCTCAGTTCTGTTTGGTTTTTGTATTTTTCTTTGTTGAATGACTGTTTATGGTTTGCGTATCTGGTTTTGAAGTGATTTTCAGTGATCCCTATGTATGTTTCTTTTTCATTTTCTGATGTCACAGTGGCTTGGTATACAATGTTGTTATAGAGGCATTTGTTGCTTAAGGGACACTGTTCTTTTTTAGCACAATTGCAGGATTTCCTTTCTTCACCCTTCTTTGCTGTGTTGCTTTTCATTTTGTTGGATGAATCAATTATATTTTTAAGGTTAGGCATGCATGAATATGATAGTTTGATGGTGTTCTTGTTGAATATTTTGGACAATTTGTGTTCTTTTGGGAAGGATGCTGTCAAAATTTTGAAAAAAATTCTTTTCCTACGTTTGTTTTTACTCGTCCATCATATGGAGGGTTGTACCATGTGATTTTCCTTTTCTGCTTTTTTTTTTTTTTTGTTCATGTTGTTATCTGGGTTGTATTGTAGTTTGTAGCTGTAACCACTTTTTTGCAATGCCTCTTGGTATTCTGCTGCTGCATTGTTGAATACTCTTTCATTATGTGACAGATTAGATAATCTCTTGTTTATGCCATTGGGTATGGTTTTTAGTATAGATGGTGGGGTGGTTGCTATTGATGTTTACATAAATGGGTGTGTCATTAGGTTTCTTGTATGGTTTATATATGTGGTTGTTGAGGTCAAGTGTTATGTCTAAGTAGTTCACTACCTTTTTGTTTGCTTCGATGGTGATTTTTAAGTTATGGTTTTGGAAAATTTTGCATAGTTCTTTTTTCTTGTTTTCAATGGTTCTTGGATTGTTGTTTAGCGGCGAGGCCGTCGTCTCTGTACAGTCCGACTTGTTTTCCGAGTTGCTTTTGGATGTTGGATAGTATAAACAGTCCGACTAGTTCGCATGTTTCGGCACCGTCATACGATCCCATGGTCACATCAAATGTTGAGTTTTTATTCGTTTTCTTGATCCATGTATCATTTCTGCTGTAGAGTAAAGTTTTCTTGGTGTGGAAAATGATTTCCATTTCTGACCCTGTTATGTCTGTGTGTTTATTAGCAAATTTCAGAGCTTTAGTGAGTAGCTCTTCGTCTATGGATGGGTAGAAGTCTACTATGTCGAATGTGATGAATACTGTGTTCTTCTGTTTGTTAAGGTTTTTGAACCATTGGATAACTTCATATGTGTTCTTCCAGAGGTTGTATTCAGTTTTGATTTTATGTTTTTTGTGGGCTTTTCTAAGATTTTCTTACTTATTGCCCAGTTCAGATTTAGATGGGTTTATTAGTCTACATGTTGGGTTGTTGTGGAAATTGGGTTTATTTATGGTCTTTAAGGGTTATGAAGGCTTCTTTTATTGCAGTTGTTTCCACCCTGTCACCTAGATCCATGTGGTGTACGAGTTCTTTTTCTTTTTTTCGGATGTTGTTGTGTATGGTTTTATCAGCTTTTTTGTAGTTTTTCTGAATGTTTTTATCAAGAAGTTGTGAGTACTCGTTTGGTTCCATTTTGTAGTAATTACTGGTTTTGTCAGCCTTCACGAATATTTTTTTATCATTTTGTATTTGTTTTATTTCATTTTTTAATGATGTTTGGAAATCGTTGTTTGATTTTTGAATTCTATGTTGGCTATCATTCTTTTCATTTTATCCTCAAAAGATTTTCATTTCATCTATGCTGGTGGTGGAGATCGCCATGATTTGAAGTCATATGTGTTTTTTGTCCTCTTTTTTGCATTCGGATTCAGAAGAAAAATGAAAAAATGCTTTCCTTTCCATCTCATGTTTCGTACGAATTTTTCAGTTTGTTCTATTAATCTTTTTTTTTAAGAGAACTGCGGGTTGGAAAATGGTATATTTTTTTTTCGATTGTCTAAAATTAATTTCCTCCATTTTGAAATTCACCAGGCCACAGTGCTCAAATCATGAGGATCTATTATTAAAATAGATGAAATGAAATCTTTGAGGATAAAATGAAAAGAATGATAGCCAACATAGAATTCAAAAAATCAAACAACGATTTCCAAACATCATTAAAAAAAAAAAAATAAAACAAATACAAAATGATAAAAAAATATTCGTGAAGGCTGACAAAACCAGTAATTACTACAAAAAAATGGAACCAAACGAGTACTCACAACTTCTTGATAAAAAAACATTCAGAAAAAAAACTACAAAAAAGCTGATAAAACCATACACAACAACATCCGAAAAAAAAAAAAAAAAAAGAACTCGTACACCACATGGATCTAGGTGACAGGGTGGAAACAACTGCAATAAAAAAGCCTTCATAACCCTTAAAGACCATAAACCCAATTTTTCACAACAACCCAACATGTAGACTAATAAACCCATCTAAATCTGAACTGGGCAAAATAAGTAAGAAAATCTTAGAAAAAGCCATAAAAAAAATAAAATCAAACACTGAATACAACCTCTGGAAGAACAACACATATGAAGTTATCCAATGGTTCAAAAACCTTAACAAACAGAAGAACACAGTATTCATCACATTCGACATAGTAGACTTCTACCCATCCATAGACGAAGAGCTACTCACTAAAGCTCTGAAATTTGCTAATAAACACACAGACATAACAGGGTCAGAAATGGAAATCATTTTCACACCCAGAAAAAACTTTACTCTACAGCAGAAATGATACATGGATCAAGAAAAACGAATAAAAACTCAACATTTGATGTGACCATGGGATCGTATGACGGTGCCGAAACATGCGAAACTAGTCGGACTGTTTATACTATCCAACATCCAAAAGCAACTCGGAAAACAAGTCGGACTGTACAGAGACGACGGCCTCGCCGCGCTAAACAACAATCCAAGAACCATTGAAAACAAGAAAAAAGAACTATGCAAAAAAATTTTCCAAAACCATAACTTAAAAATCACCATCGAAGCAAACAAAAAAGGTAGTGAACTACTTAGACATAACACTTGACCTCAACAACCACATATATAAACCATACAAGAAACCTAATGACACACCCATTATGTAAACATCAATAGCAACCACCCACCATCTATACTAAAAACCATACCCAATGGCATAAACAAGAGATTATCTAATCTGTCACATAATGAAAGAGTATTCAACAATGCAGCAGCAGAATACCAGAGGCATTGCAAAAAAGTGGTTACAGCTACAAACTACAATACAACCCAGATAACAACATGAACAAAAAAAAAAAAAAAAAAGCAGGAAAAGGAAAATCACATGGTACAACCCTCCATATGATGGACGAGTAAAAAAAAAACGTAGGAAAAGAATTTTTCAAAATTTTGACAGCATCCTTCCCAAAAGAACACAAATTGTCCAAAATATTCAACAAGAACACCATCAAAAACTATCATATTCATGCATGCCTAACCTTAAAAATATAATTGATTCATCCAACAAAATGAAAAGCAAACACAGCAAAGAAGGGTGAAGAAAGGAAATCCTGCAATTGTGCTAAAAAAAAACAGTGTCCCTTAAGCAACAAATGCCTCTATAACAACATTGTATACCAAGCCACTGTGACATCAGAAAATGAAAAAAGAAACATACATAGGGATCACTGAAAATCACTTCAAAACCAGATACGCAAACCATAAACAGTCATTCAACAAAGAAAAAAAAACAAAAACCAAACAGAACTGAGCAAATATATTTGGAGACTTAAAGACAAAAAAAATAAACTATAAACATATCCTGGAAAATCATAAAAAGGGCATCACCATACAACAACATTTCAAAAAGATGCAACCTATGTTCAACAGAAAAATGGTTAATACTATGCAAACCATACTTAGCAACCCTAAATACTAAAGTAGAAATAGTAAACAACTGCAGGCACAAATGGAAATCGTTGTCAGCAAACGCACCCTGAACTGTAAACAACCCCAAAAAACCGAACAATACGTGCAGCCAATCCGCACGTGCAAACAGTGACATCAGGCCAGGTTTTTTGGGGGGGTGCGTTCAGGGAGGGTGTGTTAAGGAATGGTGTGTTGACAAGAATTTCCATTGTGCCTGCTATTGTTTATGATCTCAACTTTTGAATTCAGAGTTGCTAGATGAGGTTTGCATAATATCAGCCACTTTTCTGTAGAACATAGGTTGCATTTTTAGAGATATTATTGTATGGTGCTGCTCTTTTTATAATTTTCCATGATATATTGTAGTCTATTTTTTTTATCTTTAAGTTTCCAAATGTGTTTACTTAGTTCTGTTTGGTTTTTATATTTTTCATTTTTGAAGGACTGTTTATGGTTTGCGTATCTAGTTTTAAAATGGTTTGCAGTGATCCCTATGTATGTTTCTTTGTCACTATCAGTTGTTACTGTGGCTTGGTATACAATATTATTGTAAAGGCATTTATTATTCAGGGGGCATTGATCTTTTTTTAGTGCAGTTACAAGATGTCCTTTTGTTACCCTTTTTGGCTGTGTTGCCTTTAGTTTTGTTAGATGAGTCAATTATGTTTTTGAGGTTGGCATACATGAATATGATAGCTTGATGGTGTTTTTTGAATATTTTAGATAGTACATGTTCTTTTGGAAATGATGTTATAAGAATTTTAAAGAATTCTTTTCCTACATTAGTCTTTATTCTTCCATCATATGGGGGATTATACCATATGATCTTCCTTTTCCTGTTTTTCTTATTACTGTTCATGTTATTATCTGGGTTGTATTGTAGTTTGTAGTTGTAGCCACTTTTTTCAGTGCCTCTTGGTATTCAACTGCTGCACTGTTGAATACTTTCTCGTTGCATGACAGGTTAGATAGTCTTTTGTTTATGCCATTGGGTATGGTTTTTAGGATAGAAGGTGGATGGTTACTTTTGATGTCTACGTAGATGGGTATATATCGTTAGGTTTTTTATATGGTTTGTATACATGGTCATTAAGGTCTAATGTTATGTCTAGGTAGTTTACTACCTTCTTGTTGGCTTCTACTGTGATTTTTAAGTTATGGCTTGGAAGATTTTACAAAGTTCTTTTTTTCTTATTTTCAATGGTTTTTGGTTTATTGTTTAGCGCGGCAAGGCCGTCGTCTCTGTACAAGCCAACCTGTTTACCAAGTGTTTTCTGTTCTGTATTGAATAACATGGATAGTCCAACTAGTTCACATGTTTCGGCACCATCATATGAACCCATTGTGACATCAAATGTGGAATTATTGCTGTTTTTTTGTCCAAGTATCATTACTGCTGTGGAGTAGAATTCTGGAAAAGTCTATAAAGGACATAAAATCAAAAAATCAACACTGAATACAACCTTTGGAAAAATAGCTATGAAGTTATCCAATGGTTCAAGGAAATTAACAAACAGAAAAACACAGTGTTCATCACTTTTGACATAGTGGATTTTTATCCATCTATAGATGAGGAACTGCTTACCAAAGCTTTAAAATTTGCTAACAAATACACAAACATAACAGAGGCTGAGATGGAAATCATCTTCCACACTAAAAAAAAACTCTACTCCACAGCAGTAATGATACTTGGACAAATTCAATATACAGAAAACACTTGGTAAACAGGTGGGCTGTACAGAGACGATGGCCTTGCCGCGCTAAACAATAAACCAAAAAACCATTGAAAATAAGAAAAAAGAACTTTGTAAAATCTTCCAAAGCCATAACTTAAAAATCACAGTAGAAGCCAACAAGAAGGTAGTAAACTACCTAGACATAACATTAGACCTTAATGACCATGTATACAAACCATATAAAAAAAACCTAACGATATACCCCATCTACGTAGACATCAAAAGTAACCATCCACCTTCTATCCTAAAAAACCATACCCAATGGCATAAACAAAAGACTATCTAACCTGTCATGCAACGAGAAAGTATTCAACAGTGCAGCAGTTGAATACCAAGAGGCACTGAAAAAAAAGTGTGGCTACAACTACAAACTACAATACAACCCAGATAATAACATGAACAGTAATAAGAAAAACAGGAAAAAGGAAGATCATATGGTATAATCCCCCATATGATGGAAGAATAAAGACTAATGTAGGAAAAGAATTCTTTAAAATTCTTATAACATCATTTCCAAAAGAACATGTACTATCTAAAATATTCAATAAAAACACCATCAAGCTATCATATCATGTATGCCCAACCTCAAAAACATAATTGACTCATCTAACAAAACTAAAGGCAACACAGCCAAAAAGGGTAACAAAAGGACATCTTGTAACTGCACTAAAAAAGATCAATGCCCCCTGAATAATAAATGCCTTTACAATAATATTGTATACCAAGCCACAGTAACAACTGATAGTGACAAAGAAACATACATAGGGATTACTGCAAACCATTTTAAAAAACTAGATATGCAAACCATAAACAGTCCTTCAAAAATGAAAAATATAAAAAACCAAACAGAACTAAGTAAACACATTTGGAAACTTAAAGATAAAAAAAAGACTAGACTACAATATATCATGGAAAATTATAAAAAAGAGCAGCACCATACAATAATATCTCTAAAAAATGCAACCTATGTTCTACAGAAAAGTGGCTGATATTATGCAAACCTCATCTAGCAACTCTGAATTCAAAAGTTGAGATCATAAACAATTGCAGGCACAAATGGAAATTCTTGTCAACACACCATTCCTTAACACACCCTCCCTGAACGCACCCCCCAAACTGTAAGTTGCTGGAACGGTGCTCGGTACTTATCCTTGGAATTTATTGTTTCATTGTAATTTAGTCCCTTGCGGATTCATTCCAAGAACTGGCCCTCAGCACTTGTGTCTTAAGAGGTTATCTTTTTATATTTTCTACTTTTCACAAGAAAATGTAGCTTGTTTTGCTCTTTCATGATTTTCTTTTGCTCTTAGGTGGCACCTTTTAGTTAGTTTTTTGAAAACTCAACAAACATACTATGGTATTGCACACCAGCCTTTTCTGGTATAGCATTCTTCTTAAAACCGAAAGGGCTGAGGAGTCAAAAATTACCACTTTCCGCGGTCACTGAGGAGAAACAATCAGGTTTCGAAATACGGTATCTGACCAGGAGTTATATGTTAGTAAGAGCTTTCTCCCCATTGGAGATGGTCTCCCTCTTTGGAGACTATAAGCTTGCTGAAGGTTCATTCTGAGAAGCATTTATTTATTCCCCATCACCCACTCAAGCACATACTGTCAGTTAGGCAGAATCATCTATTTTAGGAGAGACCTTTCGCTCGGCACCAGCAAGACCCGAAGGCCATTCTCCAATGAACACCTGCTGCACCCCCTCCCTCTTCCCACTCCCCAGCCCCCAAGGCCCGGGTGTGTATCGGTAAGTCTATAGATGGACAACACACACGCGCGCGCGCACACGCATACACACTAACTAAACTGACGACAACTGGGACAATGAATGAAACACAAACAAACAAACAAAAAAAAAAAAAAAAAACAACACCACAGAGTACCTCCACATGGCTGGCCACAGTCCCCACAGTGGAGACACGCTTGTCAACACTGCTGTCTCTCAGAGTGTGGAACGTGACTGGGCTTGTCTCTGTGGCGCCATAGCATACCTGGCACAGATGTCCATAAAGCATCACCAGTCTGATGCTGAGTCTGATTACTTTCTGAAGACATTAATTTTGGTTCAGAACATTTGAATTCGTTCTCTCAAATTTGCTAAATTTTGGAACTGACTCTGATCTCGAATTACTTTTCATTCAAAATGCTTAGACAAGACTGACGCTGGTTTTAATTCATTTTTGAACACATTTTGTTTCAAAATATGTCAGTGTAGTCTTTGCTTAGGCCTGCTGTACAAGTCTGACCGTAAGTCAACTTACTTTTCAAAGAAATGGTACTCAAAATATCAGCCTAATTTCTGAAACCTGCTGAAGTTACAGAACTTACTCTGAGTCTGTTTACTTTTTGAAAATACTTCGTCAGAATATTTTAGTCTGTTCTCTGAATCTTGTTTGATTTTGCAGATTTAACGACAGGTTGACTTACTCCTTGAAGGAAAAGGGTTCAGAATACTGCAGTCTAGTGTCTGGACTTTGAAAAATTTACTGATCTGACTCCGAGTCTACTCACGTTTGAAACTTTTTGTTCAAACTATTTCAGTCTGTTCTCTGTACCTTGCTTTTACGGTCCGACTTTGAGTCGACTTACCTTCTAGCGTATCCCCGCCCCTTTCCACACTCACTCCTGTCCAGTCCCTCTCCGATCAGACAAAATGTACACTTTCTGCCTCTATATCATTGAAATCAATCATTCCATGCCATTTTTCTTTGTTCCTGGAATCAGTCACTCACTGCTACAACTCTCTGTCCCTCGATCCCTGAAATCAGTCACTCACTAACACACTCTCTGTCACTCACTAACACCACTCTTTGTCCCTTAATCCCTGACAATGATTACCCACAGCCAACACTGTTCATAAATCCCTGAAAGCCACTCAGTACAATTATCTCTGTTTCTAGATCCCTGAAAAATGTCACTCACTGCCCTCATTTTATGTCCCTCATTGTCATTACTCTCTGTTCCTCGATCCCTGATGAAAATATAATTCACTGCTATTACTCCGTATTCTTAGATCCCTGAAAATAGTTACTAACCGCCACCACACTCTCTTTCCTAAGATCCCTGAAGAAAATGACATTCACTGCAATTACTCCGTAATCTTACATTCATGAAAATCTCACTCACTGTCACCACGGTCTATTCCTAGATTACAAAAATACTTTCAATCCCTATATCCTTGAGAATAGCCACTCACTGCCATTACACTCTATCCCACGATCCCTGAAAACAGTTACTCAAGGCCATCACCATACACCTCGCTCTCTCCGTCCGAAAAAAATCCTTCACTGACATTTATAGTGACGATAGTAAAATTCGTGTCTCAAAACCTGTGAAAATTGTTGTTCGCTGCTATTAAATAATCAAAGATCATCATTTTCTGCCTCTAAATCTCTTAAAACAGTCTGTGATCGCTACCAGGTGGTGATTGATCACTGTCCCCCCACTGTCGTTTGATGATTAGACTATCACCCTCTGTCCATAGACTGCTTAAGATGGACATTCACTGCTATTTTAACCCTAAAAAAACTCTCATTTTCTGTCTCAAGTTGTCACTTTTCTCATCAGAAACTGTCATTTACAATTATTGACTCCCCCCCCCCCCCCCCCCCCCCCCCAAAAAAAAAAATGTCACTCACTGTCACTTCCTGCATGTTCATCTCCTCCCTGACACGGCGCATGATTTCAATGGGGCAGGGCGAGCCACCCATGATGCCAGTGTACAAGGTGCTCAGATCTACTGAGTCCAGGTTTTTGTGGTTCAGCATGTCAATGAACATTGTGGGCACTCCGTACAGTGAGGTACATCTGTTCCAACACAGTTGTGATGTCTAAATGTTAAAACATAAATTCAAGAGGGAAAAAAGTTACACGTCAAGGTAGCAAAAGCAAGGACCTTTTCCAAACAAAACGATTGCTGTTAATATTTCGTCATTCCTAAACAAAAAAAATAGAAAGAAAGCAAAAACATAACATGAATTGCGTCGGATGGTATCAATTGTGGAAAACCTTATTACAATAAATCAGACTTTGTTCACAGTACTCATTATCTGATGCCATCCCGATGAAACAGACTTCCAGAGGACCATGCTATGTTAATGTAAAACAGGGCCGAAACGACATCAAACCAACTAATTCATTAACATGAGATACCAGTGTCTAGATGCAGTGATGCACGTAGTTACACTCTAATACTTTGAACGATTTACGTACTGCTCAGCTTGAATCCAATCAACTGTGACTTAGCACAGACGTAAGCCTCTCTAAACAAAGCAAAGGTGAAGAATGAGTCGAATTCACTCTTTGACAGTCAGGGAAAGCACTGATGAGGACCACGCAAAACGGTGACATCTTCAGACTGTATTTTCATTACCTCTCATCCTGAACAGCCTGCAGCGTCACACCGGCATCAAAGGACTTGGCGGGAAACACAACGGTGGCACCATGACAGGTGCTTGCAGACACGCAATAGTCATGCCAAAACAATGGTACAAAGGCACAGGGCAGCAGATTCGGGGTCTCCTGAAATGAACAGGTAATTTCTTTTTTATCAGGAACACGCGCACATCATCATTACTCGACTACCAGCCGCGTAAATGGACGAAGCTAGAATAACTACAACGCAAACTGGCCGAAAAAATTCTGCAGTGTCACATGACGCAGCACAAGTTACTGTTTAAGCTATTGAAGTCAACCATTCAGGCATGAGCCAGGCACAGACTGTATCTTTGAAGTCACCCAACACTGATGGAACAGAAACCACAGCTGTTTTGACGTCACAGACTGTGACCGCGTAGAAAAAAAAATCTGTATGTGCAATAATCATCCTACAAAGAAGGTCATAGCTCGCCTTTCATCTCAAGGGCGAATTGGTAACTCACCTTTCATCCAAAAGGTAGGGTAATAATTCATCACTTTGGGGCCAGTTCAGTAGATGGACGGTTCACAAACTCTTAGTCCATTGAACGTGACGTCCAGCCACTGCACGGCTGCTGGGTGGCTGACAGTGCGGTCAGTTCAAAAAAACAAATGACAGCAAGTCGTTGAATTCCGCGGTCAGTGAACTTCACAGTTCTTGCATGTTAATAACTTAAAAGAAAAATTACTTTTTCGCCGAACGAAAGTGACAAGCAGATTACAAGACAAAACACGATGCGTTTAGACCTCTTTGGTCTTCTTCAGACAAGGCAAACAAACTCTCAGACAATGAAAACGAAGAACGAACAGTTAGTTTGGACATCAACAGTATTCCAAAATTGTGCGAAATATCAAAGCCATGTACATGTTTTATATTGTAAAATCCGCTCGCGTATGCACGCACACAATTGTCAGTGTGAGCATGCGGCAATGGTGTACATCATCTCACCCTGTTATGGTAGTCCAGAACTATCCCGACGTTGTAGGCGTTGTTGACGATGTTGTGATGAGACAATGTCGCTCCTTTGGGTTCTCCTGTTGTACCCTGAAAGTAAAGAGGATGCAAGAGAAAAAACATCACTTTAAGAGAGAAAAAAAGCCACCTTAAGAGAGGAAAAGCCCGCCTAGGGACAGAAAAATTAATTCAACAAAAAAGCAAACAATATAAAGACTAGCTTTGATGAACATTCACGCGAAAACACTGTTTCGAAGTGCGATCTAAAGAATTTTTCCTTCTGGGTTTTCTTATAGCATAGTTCAATTTTCTTGATTCGTAGTACGTGAAGCACAACCCTCTGGTTCATAACATTTGGACATAAAGCCCACACCTATTAAAAGTAGCAAGGAATAGGGAATAATCGTTCCAGCAGAATGTGGGGAGTGGGAGGAACTGTATTTAACACGAATCTTAAACAACAAGAACAACACAACATCAAGATAGACAGCCACAAAAGGAACAGTTTTGTTTTTTTTTTCTTTTTAGCTTTTTGTTTGTTGGTTGGTTTGGTTTAGTTTGGTTGGGGGGGGGGGGGGTTTTTTTTTGTTTGTTTTTTTTTTCTTTCTGTTTGTGTCTGTGTGTTGTTGTTTTCATGATGGCACCAACTGGGATCGAACCGGCAACCCCTGACTGTGACCTCAGCGCTGTAGCACAGGGCCAGTCAGGTGTCTAACAACCAGGAGATTACGAAGCAATATTTGAATTCATCGTTCTCCCACGATATGATTATGAACACGAAAGATGGAGCCAGGAGCCTATTATACAATTATGGACGAGAAGGATGGCGAAAGATGAAACGATCTAAGGACATTGTAGCACAGCTGACGAGGCGCGCGCGCGGGCGCACTCACACACACACACACACACACACACACACACACACACACACACACAAATCTATTTGTAAGACCCCCCCCCCCCCCCCCCCCCCCCCCCCCCCCCCCCACTATTAGATTGTTCGTCTGTGTATTTGTCTGACTTTATTCCAGTTTAAAAGGCTGTGCCAGTCTTGAATAAAAGTTACTCTGTGTTAGGTTTTCATATGGGAGCAAAAGTTTTCTCAATTTCGTTTCGATTAAATCGAGGTTATTTGTATTTGTTTCTGTCCGTCTTTTGTGTTTTGTCTTTTGATCTCCCTTGCATCCTTGGGTGGATCCTCAAGCGTAGGCTCAAAGATTTCCACTGCAATTTATACTGTTTGCATAATGTCTTTAGTTTTAAAGCAACTTTTTTCCTCCCCACACTTTCGTTTGGATTCATTTACTACCCTTCACTGGTTGCTTTGGTGGTGCTGTTGGATTTTTTTTAACCCTTGGTGGTGAGAACAACACGGCATTACGGACTGTGGTGTGTCTCTATTTGACGCCAAGACCACAATCACAACCAGCCGTGTCTTCCTGATGAGTTCCCGATCCAACAGATGAAAGGCCTCGGCGCAGGCAATACATATAGATTTGCCTTCAAGTGGATTACGATAGTTCCCTCAAACAGCTAGTAAAGAGTTTTCTTTCTATAATATATTTTCTTAATTTCATGTCCCCGGTTTCTGTGTCTCCACTCCTTAAAGTTCAAATCTATATCAAGTCATTACTATGAAGACAGTTGAGTTGTTAGCCTGCGCTTGATTTCCCCCCACTATTAGATTGTTCGTCTTTGTATTTGTCTGACTTTATTCAAGTTTCAAAGACTGTGTCAGTCTTGAATAAACATATTCTATGTTAGTTTTTCTTATGGAAGCAAAAGTTACCCTACTTATTTTCTTGAAACTAGTTTTTTGATGTATGTTTCTACTCTTTCCACCACATCTTCATGCTCTGTCATTTGATTTACAATATCATACTTACAGATGTAAACTGAATGTTGACTGGATCATCAAACTGCAGGGAATCCTGGAGGTCAGAAATGGCCTTGACCTGTGCAGGACTGGCAGCCTGTAGTATGTCATCAAACAGAAAAGCTCCCCTGAACTTTTCCTTCCCCATCATGATCAGCATCTTTAGATCCGGTAGTCTGAGACAACAGACACATTACTGTTGAGCTGCCTTTTCCTTACACATTCATCCGTCCGCTCTCTCTCTCTCTCCAGCCGTAGTGGTGGTTAGTACCTCAAAGCTGTGAGGTCGTGGATTCGCGTCCCATAGGGAACAAATATTCATCAGATCCCCACATCTCCTGCCTGGGTTGCTGAATATGCTATAACACACAAATGACAATACTGGAACCCTCAAACTTCATCTACCTATATAGAACGAATTTCTTGGAACCGAGAGTGTTGCTAAAATGTCCAGACCAGCTCTACAGGTGTTTAAAATTCTCGGGTCTAGTTTACGCCGGGATACATCATGTAGAGAAGAGTGCAACTCTGACATGTTGTCTCAGACCAGAACCAAATACCCTATCATCGTCTAGGTCATTCTCATTCTCATTGATTGTCATTTGATGACCCGTCTCAAATTCTGTGAGCTTCCGCACCCTCTTTCTCGTGATGACCTGTCTGTACTTCCTCAAAGCTGAATGGAAGTGGGGCATCTTAAAAAGGAGACGATCACTCAACAGTGTCTCTGCTGCTATGCAATTATTGTATCGGTAGAGTCGCCAGTGGGAGGCTGGGCAGGTGGTATCCTGCGCATGGTGGATCACAGAATTACCACCAAACCGTCAGATGACATGACAGCAGTGCATTGTCTCCCCTGGGGGCTGGCTCAAGACGACGTGATCATGATCGCTCAATGTGGAGTGTCGTGCTACAGCTGAAATACGAAAATGTGAGTGTGGTTGTGTGCGGAAAGTCGGAATGAGTAAAATGGGAATAGTGCCATGAAGAGGACATCGACAGTCAGGGAGCAAGTACCGCCGATCTCTCTCTCTCTCTCTCTCTCTCTCTCTCTCTCTCTCTCTCTCTCCCCCCCCCCCCCCCCCCGCTTGTGTGTGTGTGTGTGTGTGTGTGTGTTTGTAAGCGTGTGTATGTGTGTGTGTGTGCGTACGTGCGTGCGTACGCGTACGCATGAGCATTTGTGCGTAATACATCGTGTGCCATAAGACTATGCGTACTATGATTTATTACTGCAACTTCGCCCACGAAGGAAACAAAAGCAGGCAAGTGAAGAAAATCGACATTACATCTTGTGTCAACCCGTATCACCATTACGCACATGTGACTGTGAATCTTTCCATCAGGACAAGTGGCCAGCTCTGGAACCAGTTCAAACAAAGTGTGGTAGTAATCCACCTCCTTGAAGCCAGGGGCCGCTATCAATGCTTTACAGCCCACCTGCACAGCAAATGCAGGTAGATTCCGTCATAGACGCCTCTGTCACTATGAGGGAAAACTGAACGACACTACGCCTATAAACTTTCCTCCTGATACACTTATCTGATGGTAGAACAGATAGTTCAGAATAGCAGAGTTTGGCTGGAAAGTCGGTAAATCTGAAAAATCTCCTTAGTTAGAATATCTCAATTTGCGTGCTAGGACAAAACTGTTGACTAGATTTTTTTTTTCAAGTACTCTGTGTGTGTGTGTGTGTGTGTGTGTGTGTGTGTGTGTGTGTGTGTGTGTGTGTGTGTGTGTGTGTGTGTAAAAATGAATCAATATTTCAAAGATGGCAGCATAATAATGCATTAGATATAGAAAGTCGGATAACAAAAAAATTTTTTTAAAAAAAGAAGACTCTTCAAATCCGGGCATGTCTCTGCCCTAACCAGAACTTAAGCTATACCTAATCCCTAATCCATCCAAAACCTAACCCAAGCCATATAAAACAGGCATAATCTTCAAGAAGATTGCGCTTGCCGTATGGGGACAGAGTAGTTTTTTTTTCTATTGATAATTTAAAGAGCCTTCATTTTCCACAGATGAAAAAAGCACGTTCAAACAAGCAAGCACAAGGTGTTTCAGAATCATCACTATTTTCCTCAGTCGCTTTGTTTTGCTGTGTGCCAGGGAAAGCTACGAAAACAGGCATGGAAAGTGAAATTTCCCAGTCAATTTTCCGAGAGACAGGTAGCCTGTGGAGCTTAGCCAGTAATGCATTGACACGACTTTTCGTGGGTTCTTGGAGGCTACAACGTATTGAGCATCACTGCTTGCTTTACAACTCTCTATCCCATGTATTGAAATGTTTCCTTCCACCGTCTTCTTGCCTATGTCGAGGGAGTTTTGCTTTTGCCTGCGTCTATTGGTTTGCCTCTCTGTAAGTAAGATTTTGCAAAAAATTACTTCACTGATTGTAACAAAAAAAAAATGAATCTTAAATTCCTAGCCGATCCATTATCTTGATTAAAGCGGCTATGCCGGATCCGTTCAGCGAAATTACGGAAAACCCACACAACCAGATTTCAAGATACTTGATGGAAAAATTAGAATCTGGTCAAAGGACGAAACCGTTACATTTTATGCGGATCTGTAGAGCGATGCGGTTCAAAGAACAGATCCAGGATTCGTTCAACTTTAACAGAGGTCTGTGGTCTCCACAGCTCCCTTCTGATTTTAAGATTATTTTTATTGGCGCATTTTATACTGCTTTTACCATGATCGTTTTTCAGAGGCCTGGAAGTTCTCGTTAAAGTTTAAACAGTCCCTAGCCGGGCTTCAAAACATTTAAAATGTGTTGGGCCTAATGACATGATGCAGTGTTTGGCAACACATGTTTGAACTTGATAGTAAGTCCAGCGTGGTGTGCAGTATTGAACAAATCTGTTAAATGTAGCAGAATATGTAATTATGTGGCAGAATGTTGTATGGTATATCAGAAGCAATCACGTCCTTATCCTTCTACTGAACGAAACTGAATGGTTTCTTTAAACATATCAAGATATTGGAACACCCCTGTTGTAACCAACCTTCTTCAGGGCAAACTCCAGCTCATGTCTCCGGTACATTGGGTTAATGTTCACCTGCCAACAAGCGAATCAAAGCTTTTTTTCACAGCAATTACTGGCAAGAATATACGCAGGACTCGTAAAATAAAATGAAATAGGAATACTGTATCACTGATTGCATCTAATACAGTAATTCCACAACCTGATTTAAAAACAAACCACAGAAATAGCTACTATTGAGCACGCGCGCGTGCACACACACACACACACACACACACACACACACACACACACACACACACACACACACACACACACACATGCACACATGCGCACGCGAACGAATTGTACTTCGGTAGTGAATTTATATTGTTCTCTCTTTAGCTTCAACTCTCTCTCTCTCTCTCTCTCTCTCTCTCTCTCTCTCTCTCTCTCTCTCACGTATTAGTTAAATGGCTTCAGTCAGCTCATGCGAGAAAATAAGTAAAAAAAGATTGATGGGTCGACCAAAGAAGGCATCTATAGAGATTAAAAGCAGTTCATCTTTCAGAGATCAAAGCTACAGGCTTTTCTACGGTGTAATTTGAGAGAGACACTTGACACTTTGACACTTTGATATTTTATTGTCATTACCAAAGAGGCCTTTTACAAGGGGGAGAGGCAACAGAACAAAACACTTCCCTCTTCCTTTCCTGCAAACAAATAGTACACTTTCATTCCTAGTGTGTATCAAAATCCAAGTTAACAAAAAACAATAAATTCGTAACATTTCGTTCTGTCCTCACCTCACGCACAGGAGTAATGCAGTAAGGTTAAAAAAAACAAACAAACAAAAAAAGCTGAAGACTGACTCCACCATCCACTCAATCAAATGATGACATTGTATTTTACCGATCTCTTCAACATGAAAAAAAAAGAAAAAAAACTGACTGACTCGACCATCCACACATTTAGATATCTCTTATAATGTATTACCTTAAATTTCACTATCCTTCATCTGTCTAATTTTCAATGCTTCCGGGATGAATTTCGCGCAACTGATTTAATTACAAGTTCATCATCTGATGATAACACGCCAGCGACATTTTGTCTTTTCGCTATATCTAACTGGAAAAATGAACAATTTGTCCGCACTTCATTATAAGTACAGTGGAACAGAAAGTGGTCTTCGTCATCAATAATATGTCTGCTTGCAGGACAAGGAGATTCTGTGGATGTTTCACATTCAAACCATCTTTTGTTCGCATTAAAACCTAAAGTTCTCAACCTAAATCTTGCGTAATTTATTCTGTGCCATCTATCTGTTATGACACTGAGAAACTTTTCAGGATGGAACACATTCTTAAATGAGGAAAACCCAGCGATATTTTTCTTTACTCTCCATATCTGAGTGCCAATTCTGTTTAAAAGAAAAAAATAAGCCTGTCTTTAAATTCCGCAATAAACTGTTGCTCATTTCCTACTTCCTGGGTCATCCACACTATTCCAAAACCCTGTTCTGAAAGGACTTTCTTTACTTTATAAGCCCAGTTTTCTTTACCTTTTTCCATTTCTAAAAGCATCATATCATAGGCTTGCCTGCTCAAACGGGACTGGGGTAGCTTCAAGATCTTCAACCAGTACTTAATACATTTCACAAATGTACTTATATACAAAGGGTATCTGCCCATTTCTCCATATAAAACGGTGTGGGATGAATGAATAGGTACTTGAAGGAAACGTTTCATAGCATACGTATGTACTTTTCCCTTCTGCAAATTTTCATGTAAGCCCCAAATTTCAGCTGCATAAGTAAGAAAAGGTTTTATCTGTGTATCAAACATTTGAGAGAGACAGACAGACAGACAGACAGGGAGGGAGAGAGAGAGAGAGAGAGAGAGAGAGAGAGAGTATGTTTGCGTATGTTTGTGTGTCTGTGTGTGTGCGTGCTTTTGTATGTACGTGTGCGTGCACATGCGTGTCCTTGTACATTTATAAGTGTAAATGCGCGTGATCAACGTCTTTCAGTCAAAAAAAAAGCAAAACCACTGTGAACATATTGTACATTAAACATATTGCAAACATGGAAATATTTGAAGTAAGAATAGAAAGAGAGTAGTGACTAAGACCAGAGTTTGAGAGCGGTGACATAGAATGGACGACAGTGAATAGTGACAGAGAACAGAGAATACAGGCAGCAGAGACGAAGAATAGAGAACACAACAGACAGAAGTGACAGAAGACTAAGGGCACTGGCAGAATGCAGAGTGCAATGACGGTACAGAGACCTGCCAGTGACACAGTACAGAGACCAGTGACACAGTACAGAGAGCAGTGACACAGTACAGAGAGCAGTGTCACGGAACAGATGGCAGTGACAGATCACAGAGGGTATTAATGCAGTATAGAGATCATTGACACAGTACAGACAGCAGTGACAGTACACAAGCCATTGACTCAGTACAGGGGGAAGTGACACAGTACAGAGAGCAGTTACACAGTACAGAGAACAGAGACACAGTACAGAGAGCAGTGACACAGTACAGAGGACAGTGACAGTATAGAGGGCAGTGACACAGTACAAAGAGCAGTGACACAGTACAGAGAGCAGTGACACAGTACAGAGAGCAGTGACACAGTACAGAGGGCATGACATAATACAGAGAGCAGTGACAGTACAGAGAGCAGTGACGTAATACAGAGAGCACTGACATAATACAGAGGGCAGTGACACAGTACTGAGAGCAGTGACACAGAACTGAGAGCATTGGCACAGTACAGAGAGCAGCGACATAATACAGAGAGCAGTGACACAGTACAGAGAGCAGTGACATAATACAGAGAGCAGTGACACAGTACTGAGAGCGGTGACAGTACAGATAAAGGTGACGCAATACACAGGGCAGTAGTAACACTGTACAGAGGGCAATGACAGTGCACAGAGGACAGTGACACAGTACAGAGTGGTGACAGAGTACAAAGAGCACAGAGGACAGAGAGCATTGACATAATACAGACGGCAGTGACACAGTACAGAGAGCAGTGATACAGTACAGAGGACAGTGACACAGTACAGAGGGCAGTGACACAGTACAAAGAGCAGTGTGACACAGTACAGAGGGCAGTGACACCGTACTAAGAGCAGTGACATAATATAGAGAGCATTGACACAGTACTGAGAGCAGTGAAACAGTACAGACAGTACTGACACAGTACTGAGAACAGTGACATAATACAGAGAGCAGTGACACAGTACAGAGAGCAGTGACATAGTACAGAGGACAGTGACAGTATAGCGGGCAGTGACACAGTACAAAGAGCAGTGACACAGTACTGAGAGCAGTGAAACAGTACAGAGGGCATTGACACAGTACTGAGAACAGTGACATAACACAGAGAGCAGTGACACAGTACTTGAGAGCAGTGACAGTACAGTGAGCAGTGACACAGCACAGAGGGCAGTGACACAGTACAGGTAGCAATGACAGAGCACAGAGGACAGTGACACAGTACAGAGTGGTGAAAGAGTACAAAGAGTAGTGGCAGAGTACAGACAGTATGGCAGGTGACAGAGAGCAATGACAGAGTACAGAGAGCATTGACACAGTACAGAGAGCAGTGACACAGTACAGAGAACAACGACACAGTACAGAGAACAGTGACACAATACAGAAGGCAGTGACACAGTACTAAGAGAAGTGACACAGTACAGAGGGCAGTGAGGCAGTACAGTGAGCAGTGGCACAGTACAGAGAGCAATGA
>JADBJO010000831.1:502500-510000 GCA_016801955.1 Conus betulinus | reverse complement strand
TTGTCAAAACGTCACTGCTTATTTTGTTATGTGTAAGTACTAGAGAGGACCTATTTGTCAAAACGTCACCGGTTTGTTTTGGATTGTGTACTAAATGAACAATACTTTGCAACTCGTTTAGTCTATTCATTTGTCTTTTGCCTGTTTCACGAACAATCTTTCAAATTCCTTATATGATGTTAGTTTCGACCATCCCTGTATTCACACAGTCCACAAATCAGGTCGAAGGTGATTAGCTCTAGTCTTACCAAACAGTCTTTAAAACTCTCGCATTTAGATTTAAGATCGTTTATGTTTCTAAATTAATGTATCGAAAACAGCATTGTCAAACCGTTGCGTGAATACGTGTGTCCGTCCAATGAACAAGCAGTAAATCGTCATTCAAGCTTCAAAGAAGAGGGAACGGGAGCAAGGGAGGCAATCTGGAGATGGGGAGGGAAAGTCTGAGTCGAAAGGGATCAATGATGAAGCTTTTTCTGTCCGTGTCAAAGTAGGCTGGGGGACGGGGGCGGGGGGGGGGGGGGGGGGGGGGGGGGGGGGGGCCAACACTGACAATAGTTTCATCTTGAAAATACTCATTCATGAATGAAGACAGAGTGAGGTACGTCAAAATGAACAAAGACAAGGTGATGCATGCTGGCTGTCATGATCAAATAGTTCGTAACTCATCAGAGAGAGAGAGAGAATGAGAGAGAGAGAGAGAGAAAGAGAGAGAGAGAGAGAGAGAGAGAGAGACAGACAGACAGACAGACAGACAGACAGACAGATGGCAAGCAACATGTGCCAAATCGTCATATGTCATAGCATTACATCGTCATATGCCATAGTATCAAAATTGTCATATGCCACGCTATCATAACGTCGTATGCCGTAGTATCAAATCGTCATATGCCCACACTTACATAATGTCATATGCTGGTATCATATCGTCATATACCATAGATCATATCGTCATATGTCATAGTATCAAGTCTTCATATGCCATAATATCAAATCGTCACATACCACACTATCATACCGTCATATGCCATAGCATCATATCGTCATATGCCATAGTATAAAATCGTCATATGCTACAGTATCGTATCGTCATAAGCCATAGTATCAAGTCGTCATATGCTGAAAGTATCATATCGTCATATGCTGTAGTATCAAACCGTCATATGCCATTGTGTCAAACCGTCATATGTCATTGTGTCAAACCGTCATATGTCATTGTGTCAAACCGTCATATGTCATTGTGTCAAACCGTCATATGTAATTGTGTCAAACCGTCATATGTCATTGTGTCAAACCGTCATATGTCATTGTGTCAAACCGTCATATGCCATTGTGTCAAACCGTCATATGCTGTAGTATCAAACCGTCATATGTCATTGTGTCAAAACCGTCATATGCCATTGTGTCAAACCGTCATATGCCATTGTGTCAAACTGTCATATGCCATTGTGTCAAAACCGTCATATGTCATTGTGTCAAACCGTCATATGTCATTGTGTCAAACCGTCATATGTCATTGTGTCAAACCGTCATATGTCATTGTGTCAAATCGTCGTGTGACCCGTACATCATCAAGGTGTTCACATCGCGTCAATCTTTTTTTTTTAATCGCCAGGTAAATTTTCAAATGACTGACACATCAGTGTCAATCGGTGGTCAAATCAACATAAAAGCCATCACAGTCAAAAGGCAACGTACATTAACCACCTGGAGCATGGTGGGAATGGCCATACGCTCAAACAGTTTAAACTGTTTCTATAACCAGTCTGCACAGTATGAACTGGATGTCTCAAACCTGTCAAATTAGTGGTCAACCTACAGTGTTCAATGATGAATATCAATCACGGTGACAAAAGGCTCGCTCTTAACAATTGAAAGGATGACTAAGAACGATTTCTTATGTATAATACCCGCTCGCTTTTTTCCCTACATGATGGTCCGCGAACAAAAAAAAAGGAAAGATGATGGCTGTACATACATAACAACATTTTCACCTTAAATTAGCCATTTAAGAGAGAGAGAGAGAGCAGGGGAGCGGGGACAGACAGACAGACAGACAGATTGACAGACAGACCATAACCCGCAAAATCTGCCTCCAACCTGGGACTACGAAAGTCAACTTACTTTCCTTATTGGCAGGGGAGGTTCCCTATAAAAGTTTCGTGTGGCAGTTTTTTACACGCTCTCCGCCGTCACATGGTGTATATAAAGGGTGTGACGGAACACCCTGTGGTTTACCCAACACGGGTCCGTCTGTCCTTGCTTCTCTGTCGACGCCTTGCCCTAAACATTCATAACTTTTTACCAGGGTGTTTTTTTTTTCAGCTGACGGTTAATTTTTTGCCAAAAATATGGGAATCCTTCCAAGGTACTATGGCTACTCGAGTCGGTTTGTGTTTGTTTCAATTTCTCACAACCTGTGGAATATTGGACACATTATGCATTCGCAAGCGTACACGTATAAGATATACATGTGAATACGCGCGATCTCATGCAAGGAAGTTTGGCATAGCTTGTCAACTTTAAGGGAAAAAAAAGGAAGAAGCAGAGCAAAGGAGAAGGACAGAACAGGAAAGGAAAAACAAATCATGGCTAGAAATACAGAAAGAATAATGTTTTTTGACGGAGAAAATATCGGTAGCAACGAAAGCCGAAATTCAATATGTAAAAATATAAAATGAAAAGAAATTAATTATATCAACTCAGAGATGACAAGGAGAAAGAAGAATGGGAAAACGATTAGACATCGGGAACAGAAGAACAAGGCAAATAGAAAGGTGACGAAGACCTAAAAATGAATAATTCAATAAATGAACAAAAACAAGAGAAAGCAGAAGAGGACGTGGGAGAACACATGCACAAAATTATAAGAATAAACAAGAACGGGAAAGAAACGTTAAAAATGTGTGCGCGAAGTCATGACTGTTCTGTAGAATTAAGAGCACACGAGACAGATAGTGAACACAGAACGAACAGATATCCCTGCTCTTCTAAACAGTAATAACCTCTGTTTGGTGAAACACTGGGAGAGAGAGAGATTCTGGGCTCACAACGAAATGATCGGAACTGATCCGAACTGTTCATCAGCTTTAACAAGCCCTCATGACCCAATTTTCCAGTGAAACATTTCTTTTTTTCGTTGTGTCACCAAATTCTTGAAGCAGTCGGTATAAACACTCGACAGTGTGGAAACCACGATGCACGTGCTGTTAACACCAGTGCGGCTGTCAGCCCTGCTTCGCCTCCTGTATCAGCTATGAAAGCTGACAGTTGGAGCAGTCACCAGTTTGTAAATTCTACAATAAAGCTGCTGCACCATACAATCGGTCATAGACAGCTTCTTAACAAAAAAAAGTTGATGCTTTCATCATTCGTCAGATCCTTCGGTTCTATTGTAAATAGCTTAACTGAACATCGATTCTACAATAAAGCTGTTACTCCACACATTTTCATAACAAATGTTGATGCTTCATTTGTCAAATCGTTTTGTTCTACTGTAAATAACTTTAACAGAACACATAAAGACACAACTCCATACAATTGGTCATAGACAGCTTCATAACAATAAAGCTGATGCTCGTATTTATTAGATCCTTCTGTTCTGTTGTAAATAGCTTTTAACTGGACATCAAATGTGTTTTTCTTGCAGTGAATCTCAAAGCCTGCGCTATCATTGGATGATGAGTGTTATACGTTCTCCAGCTTTCTGAAGTCTCATGCGATTTCTCTTAACGAGAAATCCATGAGAAATAATAATGTAATTAAACGAGGCTCACTATAAGAACGTGCGGTTAAATTAGGACTGTTTCGAGTCTGTTGGAGGGAATCGAAATTACGCGCCCTTCTTGGCGATTCGAGATAGTCCTAATGAAAATGCCCTTTCTATTGTAAGCTTAGCGGACAGACAACGCTAAAAACGGACTGATTTTGCATGCATTCCGCAGCTGAATCGTACGCGATTTCTCTTCTCTCTCCAACAAATTCGAAATAATCCTGATCAAACTGTACCTTCCTATCGCAGCCTCAGTTTAACTACACAACTGAGGAACGAAAACAAGAAAAAGAAGATGACTGAAAAAAATGAACTCCAGTCCGAGCAAAAAAAAAAAAAAAAAAAAAAAAAAAAAAAAAAAAGAAAAACAAGCAAAGAAGATGAGAATAATGAGGTGCTATTTAAGAGACGTGTGTTTGCCCAGATATCTTAAAAAGAAAATTCTTGTGTAGGTTAAGCCTTTTTTTCTGTCTAGTTTGACAACAGAGCAGCATTTGCAAAATAATTTCACTCTTCGAACCGAGCACAAAAAATGCAAGAGCAAGCGAAAGTGACAGAGATAAGAGAGAGAGAGGGTAGGGGGGGGGAGAGAGGGAATCTCTAATACAAGAAAAGGACAGAGTAAGGGAACCGAAAAAGCAGACAGAATTAAAAAAAAAAAAAAATCCAGAAGGTACTGCTTCTTAGAACGGAAAAACTGTTGAGGCAGTCCAATACCGTCCATCATAACACAAGACTATAGTACAATACTGTTCAAGCTCAAGCATGTAGACAGACACATACAAGCGGTGCATCACATTCTCCCTATTGAAAAGCGCCGTCAGAAAGGGGAGGGATACGCTTGAAATTTGATTTCATTATGAAAATTAATGACTGACTGCGCGAAAAGAAATCGTCAAGACTGGAACGAACGAAGAACCACCACCACCACCACCACTACCACCACCCCATAAAAAAACAGAGCACAAAAAAAAAGAAAAGAAAGAAAAGAAGAAGAAGAAACGATGTCTGAGGAAGTACAAGCGTCTCGAATGATGAACGACCTCTTTGGTAGCTGGAGACTGAATGGAGACCTTTCTCCCTGCGGCTGCGCCTGCCCTCCCTCTCTCTTCCCCCTTCCCCCTCCCCTCTCCCCCCTCCCCCCTCCCCTCCTCCCCCCCCCCCCCCTCACCCCCCCCCCCACCCCCCCGAGCGTTACTGATGTTGGTCAAGCATATACCAGGCCCTCGTCAATGAGGGTTCTTTCAATCTCCCGTTTAGCTTTGCGCCCTATTCGCATTCCTCTTCACCTTTTTCTTTTGTCTCCCTCCAGCCCCAATCCCCGAACGCTACGGTGTCTTGTGCTTGGCAGAAACAGTTTACCAGACTATTTCATACACAGTCACATGCCCTTAGGAAACTTAAACAAGTTGAAAGTGATGTTTGTCCATCCCCCCCCCCCCCCCCCCCCTTCCTTTTCGCTTTGGTCGCACCAGCAGCTCACTCCAAAACCCTTCCTCCAAGGACAGGTTAGAAGAATGGGCTCTGCCTCAACTCTCAATCCTTGATCGAATAAAAGTGTCTTGAATTCTGAGCTCTGAGCACCTCGTGTTCTCTGCTGTGCAGGGCTGTGGTGGTGGTGATGGTGGCGCTTGTGATCAGTCTTTCGGCAACAGCGAGAGCATACCCCGATGAAGGATTTGCTGTGCCACTCCTCCACAAACCATCTCAGACCGTGAACTGTAAGTGGCGGATGGAATCAAAAGTGGATTGACTTGGAGTAGTTTTGAAGTGGGGATTTTTGCCTTTTTGCGAAGGGGTGGAGGAGTGTGTGTGTGTGTGTGTGTGTGTGTGTGTGTGTGTGTGTGTGTGTGTGTGTGCGTGTGTGTGTGTGTGTGTGTGTGTGTGTGTGTGAGAGAGAGAGACGGGGGGGGGGGGGGGGGGGGGGGGGGATAGTTGGTGGAGAAGAGGAGGACTAACATCTGTAAGTGCAGTGACAGGCTGTCGTGCGGTATAAACTTACCAAATGTGCCGCTGTTTATATGGGTAACTTAATGGGTTATTTCATAATCGTTTAGAGATTTTGTTGTTGTTGATATATTGATCGCTTGCTGTACCGGCTGGTTGACTGGCTGGTTGATTAGTTTTGATTGATTCATCAATTGACTGATAATTGGTTTTGATTGATTTATGAATTGATTGATTGATGGGCTGATAAATCATACCCCCATGATAAAATAATTACACACCCATAGATCCAAACGTTTGGAGTAAGAGTTACTTGAGAATTATTTAGTGTTTAAGATGATATGCCCGATTTTAAAATTCCCTTTCATGTTCGTTTCTTTCGGGTTTTTGTGAATCTTTTTCCACATAAGCTTGTTAGTGAGTTTTGCAACCTTACAAATATTTCCAACGGCGTGGCTTCTTCCCGTGTCCAGGCAGACGACAAATTCAACCAAGATGTCTTCGCCATTTTCGAGATTTTCTTTCAAATATTCACTTTGGCCTTCGGTGAAATCACAGTTGCAGCCACTTACTTCGCCCATAGTTGCCTTGCCTGTGGCGAAATCTCGTTTCAAATCAGCTATTTTGCCTTTGACAAATTGCTATTCTTCACCCACAACTGCTATACTATGTCACATATGTCGATGTAGACCAAGGCCTCGTCAACGAGGAGTCGTTGATTTTGTTGCTGTCCGACCGTACCAGAGAAATAAGCAGGCATGTTACTCGTTCCGTCCGTCCATATCGGGGATAAGGTTGGCAGGCATGTTTCTTGAAACTGTAGCTTCATTTGAAAATTCTTTATTCTGATTACAGTACTGAAAATATCTCTCATGTGACTTATAAGTGCCTACTTTGCACGGGCAAATTTGCGAATGTAAAATCGTTCTCACACACCCTTCATGCGAGACACTTTCCTATACGTTTCGCTTCAAATTTTAACATTTGATTTTTTTTATGACGAGCTCCAGGAATTTTGCAGTCAAATAGAGAGATCCTTCGATTCAATGGTGCGTCAGTAAATGGATGGATGGACAGATCGACGGGATGATGATTGATTGATTGATTGATGATTGATTGATTGATTGATTGATTGATTGATTGATTGATTGATTGATTGATACATTGATGTATGGATTGATGGTTGGGTTACTTGCTTCTTTGCTTGTCGCTTGATTGGCAGACTGGCTGATCCATGGATAGATATCCGGATTGATTGAGATGTAGGACGGGGTGGGTTTTGTTGACTGATTGGCAGATTGATCCATGGATAGATATGTGGACTGCTTGAGCGGGTGCATAGGGTGATTTTTGTTGAATTGATTGGCAGATTGGTTGATCCATGGATAGATATGTGGACTGATTGAGCGGGTGGATAGGGTGATTGACTGACTGATCGATTAGTGATTGATCAATCGGTTGAATTTATTTATAGCCGTCCTGGTGTTCAACGTCACCAAGGGGGGCGGACCTTGCAGTCTGCTCAGCGTGGACGGGGTGGAAGACGATCGGGTGTTCACCAAGTCCTTTACGCTGCCCAACGTCAGCCTCTGCGTGACCTTCAAGTGCAAGAAGAAGTCTGTGACCACGGTCCTCAAGAAGTCAGGTGAGATCCGTGCTGACCGGAAGAGGAGACCAGTGTCCGGTATCAACGAGGATGATCCCAGTAGCTTTCTCGGTCTAACTCTGTGTGTGTGTGTGTGTGTGTGTGTGTGTGTGTGTGTGTGTGTGTGTGTGTGTGT
>JADBJO010000831.1:480000-495000 GCA_016801955.1 Conus betulinus | reverse complement strand
GACAAAACCCTGACAAATTTATCTTGTTTATTTTCCCGTCCAAACATCGTAAGTAACTAAGATTTTTTTTTTCTGAAAAGGATTTGTTGTAACGACTTTATGGCCAAACATGACCACACTATCCCATCTTTATAAAAGCATTTTGAGAAAAGAACATGCGCTGACAAAGTTTCGTTATGTAGAAAAACAGTCCCACAATATCAGTACTATCGGCTTACTAGCACTGCATTTGTGTTCAGAACCCCTCTAGTACCGCATTCTCCGTGCAAAGACACGCATTCAAGGTAAGAATGCACAAGAATTCTTAAAACTTGTATACATACAGATTAAAACATGATGCATGCACGCGCATATACACATACGCACACATCCACCGTCACCTTAATGAAAAATGCGTCTTCACACGCACGCACGCACGCACACACACGTTCTCTCTCTCTCTCTCTCTCTCTCTCTCTCTCTCTCTCTCTCTCTCTCTCTCTTCGTCACAAACACAACCAGATACCCTATTTCTTACCAGTAAAGGAACGTCTTCACAAGCATTTCGCTAGGAAAACAAACGAACACTAACACCCTTTCGGGCCAAGCAAGCTCCCAACGATGTCCACACTGTAAGCCACAGCGTAAACTCCGTTAACAGGAGCGTCTACCATAACAGATCCAGTGACGGCAGTCAACAACGTGTCCGTGGTTTACAGGCTGTCTGGTGGACCTTCTAGGAGACAAGTGCGTGGGGGTGGGGCAGGAGGCGGGCAACCTAATCCCGAATGGTACTGTAGACGACCTGGACGATGACACCTGTGTGGAGTACAAGTGTAAGAAGGTGTCCGTAGATCCCCCTTAGACCCGTCGTGGCAGAGCTCTTCCCAGTTGAGTACGGTGAGTGAGGGAGTGCGGTGAGTGAGGAAGTGCAGTGAGAGGGAGTGCAGTGAGGGAGTGCGGTGAGTGAGGAAGTGTGCAGTGAGGGGGTGCGGTGTGAGTGAGGGAGTGCGGTGAGTGAGGAAGTGCAGTGAGGGAGTGTGGTGAGTGAGGGAGTGCGGTGTGAGTGAGGAAGTGCAGTGAGGGAGTGCAGTGAGGGAGTGCGGTGAGTGAGGAAGTGCAGTGAGGGGGTGCGGTGAGTGAGTGAAGTGCGGTGAGTGAGGGAGTGCAGTGAGGGAGTGCAGTGAGGGAGTGCGTGAGTGAGTGAGTGAGTGCGGTGAGTGAGGGAGTGCAGTGAGTGAGGGAGTGCGGTGAGTGAGGGAGTGCAGTGAGGGGAGTGCGGTGAGTGAGTGAGTGTGCGGTGAGTGAGTGAGTGCGGTGAGTGAGGGAGTGCAGTGAGTGAGGGAGTGCGGTGAGTGAGTGCAGTGAGTGCGGTGAGTGAGGGAGTGCGGTGAGTGAGTGCAGTGAGGGAGTGCAGTGAGGGAGTGCGGTGAGTGAGTGAGTGCGGTGAGTGAGGGAGCGGTGGAGGGAGTGCAGTGAGGGAGTGCGGTGAGGGAGTGCGGTGAGTGAGGTGAGTGAGGGAGTGCAGTGAGGGAGTGCAGTGAGGGAGTGCGCAGTGGGAGTGCAGTGAGTGAGAGTGAGGGAGTGCGGTAAGTGAGGGAGTGCGGTGAGTGAGGGAGTGCAGTGAGGGAGTGCGTGAGGGAGTGAGGGAGTGCAGTGAGGGAGTGAGTGAGGGAGTGCGGTGAGGGAGTGCGGTGAGTGAGGGTGCGGTGAGTGTGGTGAGTGTGAGGGAGTGTGGTGAGGGAGGGAGTGGAGTGCAGTGAGGGAGTGCAGTGAGTGGAGTGCGGTGAGTGAGGGAGTGCAGTGAGGGAGTGCAGTGAGGGAGTGCAGTGAGGGAGTGTGGTGAGTGAGGGAGTGCAGTGAGGGAGTGCAGTGAGGGAGTGCAGTGAGGAGTGAGGTGAGTGAGGAGGGAGTGAGTGAGGGAGTGAGGTGAGTGAGGGAGTGCAGTGAGGGAGTGCAGTGAGGGAGGGCGCGTGAGTGAGTGAGGGTGAGTGCAGGGCGGTGGAGGGAGTGCAGTGAGGGAGTGCGGTGAGTGAGGGAGTGCGGTGAGTGAGGGAGAGGCGTGAGGGAGTGAGGGAGGGAGTGCGGTGAGGGAGTGAGTGAGGTGGGAGTGCAGTGAGGGAGTGCGGTGAGGAGTGCAGTGAGGGAGTGCGGTGAGTGAGGGAGTGCAGTGAGTGAGTGCGGTGAGTGAGTGGAGTGCGGTGAGTGAGGGAGTGCGGGGAGTGCGGTGAGTGAGGGGTGTGCGGTGAGGGAGTGAGTGAGTGGTGGTGAGGGAGGGAGTGCAGTGAGGGAGTGCAATGAGGGGGAGTGCGCGAGGGAGTGAGGGAGGGAGGGAGTGCAGTGAGGGAGTGCGGTGAGTGAGGGAGTGCGGTGAGTGAGTGAGTGAGTGCGGTGAGCGAGGGAGTGCGGTGAGGGAGTGCGGTGAGAGTGAGTGAGTGCGGTGAGTGAGGTAGTGCGGTGAGTGAGGGCAGTGAGGGAGTGTGGTGAGTGAGTGAGGGAGTGCAGTGAGGGAGTGCGGTGAGTGAGGGAGTGCGGTGAGTGAGGGAGTGCAGTGAGGGAGTGCGGTGAGTGAGGGAGTGCAGTGAGGGAGTGCAGTGAGGGAGTGCGGTGAGTGAGGGAGTGCAGTGGGAGTGCGGGAGTGCAGTGAGGGAGTGCGGTGTGAGGAGTGCAGTGAGGGAGTGTGGTGAGTGAGGGAGTGCAGGGAGTGCGTGAGGGAGTGCGGTGAGGGAGTGCGGTGAGTGAGGGAGTGCGGTGAGTGAGGGAGTGCGGTGAAGTGAGGGAGTGCAGTGAGGGAGTGTGGTGAGGGAGTGTGGTGAGTGAGGGAGTGCAGTGAGGGGGAGTGCGGTGAGTGAGAGTGAGGGTGAGGGAGTGCGGTGAGTGAGGGAGTGAGGGAGTGAGTGAGGGAGTGCAAGTGAGTGAGGGAGTGCGGTGAGTGAGGGAATGCAGTGAGCGGAGTGCAGTGAGGGAGTGCAGTGAGGGAGTGCGGTGAGTGAGGGAGTGAGGGAGTGAGTGAGGGAGTGTGGTAAGTGAGGGAGTGCGGTGAGGGAATGCAATGAGGGAGTGCGGTGATTGAGGGAGTGCGGTGAGGGAGTGCAGTGAGGGAGTGTGGTGAGTGAGGGAGTGTGGTGAGTGAGCGGAGTGAGGTGAGGGGGAGTGCGGTGAGGAGTGCGGTGAGGGAGTGCGGTGAGTGAGGGAGTGCGGTGAGGGAGTGCAGTGAGGGAGTGTGGTGAGTGAGGGAGTGTGTGAGTGAGTGAGTGAGGAGGGAGTGCGGTGAGGGAGTGCGGTGAGGGAGTGCGGTGAGGGAGTGCGGTGAGTGAGGGAGTGCAGTGAGGGAGTGCGGTGAGGGAGTGCGGTGAGGGAGTGAGTGAGGGAGTGCAGTGAGGGAGTGTGAGTGAGGGAGTGCAGTGAGGGAGTGCGGTGAGGGAGGGAGTGTGGTGAGGGAGGGGGAGTGCAGTGCAGTGAGGGAGTGCGGTGATTGAGGAGGGAGTGCGTGAGGTGAGGGTGAGGTGCGGTGATTGAGTGAGGGAGTGTGGTGAGGGAGGGAGGTGAGGGAGTGAGTGAGGGAGTGCAGTGAGGGAGTGCGGTGATTGAGGAGTGCGGTGAGGGAGTGCGGTGATTGAGGAGTGCGGTGAGGGAGAGACGGGTGATTGAGGAGTGCGGTGAGGGAGGGGGTGGGTGTGGTGAGTGGGGGTGAACGCGGTGGGGGAGGAGTGCTATGATTGAGTGAAGGAGTGCAGTGAGTGCGGTAAGTGAGAGAGTGTGGTGAGGGAAATTTAATTCTTGTTTTCGCATTTCTGGAATGTGTAAGTCAGTATACAGTGCAGTATGCAATGATTAGCATGCGGTCAGCATCCTTGAAAAAAAAAGGGAGGGTGGGGGAGCCCATCACTTTTTGATGATTTCAAGTTTTTTTTTTTTTTTTCCGATGAAGAGGGAAATACCGTCACTGTAAAAAAAAAAAAAAAAAAAAAAAAAAAAAAAATCTTGCCCCTCTCTTTCAAGAGACGCGATGCCAATGTCATAAAAAATGTTGTCACATTTCACCGGGGGCAAAAGGCGTCGTATCCATCTGTTTGAGCACAAATCCATTCAAACTCGTCCCGACAAACCTCCGCCCTAAATAAGGGAGTGGGTAGGGTGTGGACTAGGGAGTGGATGAGGGAGTGGAAGGGTGCGTTGGGGGGGGGGGGGGGGGGGGGGGGGGGGGGGGGGCGAGGGGGAAAGGAGGGGAGGCGGCAGGACTGGACGACTCTGTGGAGGATAGGCCTATCTGTGTGAAAAAAAAAAAAAAACAGCAAATCCCTTCAAACCTGTTCTGTTGGTACTCCATCCTGCTGAGTTTGGTGACTTTTGAATTATCCCATTTACTTGTCCCACAAAAAAAAAAAAAGGTTTTGTGGTTATGCAATATTTGAAACACAATAACGCTGGCTGAATTTGACAGTGTTGCAATATGTATTATGCATTATGTATCCCTTCTCTCTCTCTCTCTCTCTCTCTCTCTCTCTCTCTCTCTCTCTCTCTCTCTCTCTCTCTCTCTCTCTCAATCACATGGGAAAAAAAATATAAATTATTTTTTTCATATCAAATCCAGCAACCATCACCAAACAACTTCCACCACATTGAAGGTACATATTAGAGAACTACGGGTAATGTTTGATACTCAATAGCGGTGTGTGTGTGTGTGTGTGTGTGTGTGTGTGAAAATGTGCAGTGTTCTATTGCATTTCTTAGTTGCTTGCTGACAGGTTGTCGTAACGTGACACTGGCCGAAGCGCTGCCGAATTACGACGACGAGCCCTTCGGCTGTTTCCGTAAAGGTGTCATCACGGAACGTAACTGCACAAGGGTCAAATGCGAGGTCAAGGGGGGCGAAGCAACCATTACCTCCAGGCCACTTCTCGGTGAACAAAATGATTTATCACATAGCATTCATAATGATGGCACGGAAGCGAGCGCGAGTGTACCCACGTGCACCACGCGTACGCACGCGCGAATTCCGATACACGCACACACGCACTCACGCACGTACGCACGCACACACACACACACACACACACACACACACACACACACACACACACACACACGCGCTCGCTTATCGTATCGTGAGCATGGGACATCAAAACCTCACAAACTCTCAATTTCTCACAGATTCTATTTGTCGCTGCTCTCGGCATTTTCATTTTCTGTTTTGCAATTTACGCCTGCCACCTTCCCTTCCAGGCCGGTGTGTGGGACGAAAACCTGCAGTGTCGCAGTCCCACCGAAGGCTACTGGGTGACGGCGGATGGTAGGAATTGTACCTGCCCAGTAGGAGGCGGCGACCCTGTCTGTGTGCCACTCCCGCAGTGACGCTGCCCAAGGAAGATACCTAACCTGGATCTTTTAACTGATCTTTGGATCTGCACCCGCGACTGCCAGTTCCCGTCCTCCTTTTCAGACGCAAATAACGAAACGTATCCACGGACGAGATAAAGAATTGGAAAGAAAATGTTATAGTTGACAAATTCGCATGTGTATGTTCTTCAGTGATGCGATGAAACGTGTTTTCGAATCATCAGGTGGTGTTGGTTAAGATGTTTCTTTACGATATGCAACGAAAATGTGAATATTCATAATTTTTGTTTTGTTGTTGTTTTTTTTGTTGTTGTTGTGTGTTAGTTTCAGTAAAAAATTTTTCAGCCGAGTTAGTTTTTAGGGGTGATTTTGATCAAAGAAAAAAAGACTGATTGTTTCATGTACCAATATTTCTTATTGGCGATAAATCGTTTCTAAGATTCTGTAAGAAGAAAAATAAACATGTGATTAAATGCATGCGAGTTTTTCACATCTCAGTGCGCCTTTTGTGTGTGTGTGTGTGTGTGTGTGTGTGTGTGTGTGTGTGTGTGTGTGTGTGTGTGTGTGTGTGTGTGTGTGTGTGCAGAAGACAAAAAAAGAACACAGCTTCAAATTCATCATGATCATCATTTTCTCCCAAGACAGTAGATACTGGCGTGCCACGACAAGGGCCCGACAGGTGAAGGATTTTACGGAATAGGTTATGTTTGGGATGCGGGACAGAATGAGCGGTGTAACAGGAATGACACAAGAACATACAGGAAGAAGTGCGAGAAGAAGCACGGACGATTAGTTATGAAAGGACTAAGACAGAGAGATGTACAAGAAAGTAGGCCAGGAAATCAAGGGAAGTAATGCGTGCAGAAGGAAACCTACATCACTTCCAGTTAAAACCCTTGGTTCAAACCAGTGACTTTGTTCGCGCGCTCTCTCTAACACACACACACACACACACACACACACACACTCACACACACACACACACACACTTATTTATTGATTACACACACGGACATCAATACTACACACACACACACTGAGTGCCTAGATGGAAGGGAGTGGGGGGGGGGGGGGGGGGGGGTCACACTGCGGGATTCAAATTGATCAAAGGTGACACTCCCAAGGTCGCCATCATTGTGTATTTATAACTCGTGAGGCTAGTAGCACCAGTGAACAAATAAACACGATTCGTTAAATGCTCATAAACAAAAATAAACCGAATTTTAGAATGCAAGAACAAATTTGACTTCCCAAGTTATGTTAATAAGCACTCTGCGACACAGGGTCACAGTGTTCAAAATAACACAAAAATGAATGAATAGAAGAATTAACAATATGGCACATGCCACACTCACTATAGAAAAAAAAAAAATAAACATCTTCTTTCAGTCATGAAGTCGTATTGTAGGCCTAATATGTTGACGTTTCCTTGCCCAGTACGAGGATGGTCCCTTTTTTTTTTCTTTGTTTCAGAGTCAACCGACTCTGTATTACATTAGCAGTGAATGATACGACGTATTGTGAAATCTAAACGCTACTAGTAAGCTGATCTTGTTCGATTTCAGTTACCTTATTTCAACAAACATATAGAAACAGGTTGTGTATCGTGTCGGTCAGTCTTTCAGCAGGAGATGTGTATTTGTACGCATTAGCAAAAGAGTAAGTAGTGATTTTCAAATGAGACGGCGGGAAGAGCCCTAAAATGAGAAGTCACTGTCTAGCTAACTGAAAACTGCAAGAATAATGTTCTCAGAAAATAAGAAGTCCCAAAACCAGACACGTGTAACTGGAGCCTTGTCTGTTAGATTCAACGATGCAAAACTGAACCATTTGAATGTGCAATGGCGCATCAGGTGTATTGCGGATTTGCAAAGAATAATAATGCGTCTGTGATTAACCTTGAATTCTGTTTTTTAAAAACTATTGTTTTCGACATGATTTTTTTTCAACACACGTGCGTTCCCTAAAAGTCCCTTCAAGTCTATTTCGCTGTTTTGAATTTCTAAAATTCATTTACACCCAGCATGAACATCCAGCCGAAATCAGACAAGTTTGTCTAATTATTCAATAATTTTGTAAACAGGGTTCCATCGTGGCTTTTCTAATTTCGGGCAAGTTTCACCGCCAGCTGTTCCAAGAGTTGCAGTAGGGTCCTGTATATATAACCTCCCAACTATTGAACCGCTGAACCAATCATTACCATTTACAGACCATGCGAAAGATGATACAACAACATTGAGTTCCATGTATTATTCATATATTAAAGGAAGCCAAAAGGAAATAAAAAAAGAGAGTTTTGCTTGTGGTGTACAAGGGCGCCTTTGGTACTGACCAGGTTTTTCATTGTACACATTCATCGTAACTGCAAACTGAAATGTACTCTCGCAAAGAAAAGTGTGACAGACTAGGTTTTTCATGCCGAGACAATCTTCATTTCTACGGTGTGCCTGAAACAGGTAGATAGGAAATTTTACAACACCTTTGCCTCCAGACTGATGGCCGATACCCTCAACAGGGGCCAATGCAATGGACGACCGATGACCGATGACATAGCCCGAGCACACAGAGGATAGGAGAGCAGAGGCCGTCGACCCAAACCTATGGTAGTCACGTTCAGTCAGTGGGGGAAAAATAGCTGTGATCACAGACCGTGACTCCAGAGAAAGACTGAACGTAAAAGGTGTGACGGTATCCGATGACTTGACCAGACAACAAGCCACCATCGGAGCAGAAGCAAGGAAAGAGTGGAGAGAGGCAGACTAGCTGAGGCTCCCAGGAGACCTGACTCTCAGAACCTACACCCAGGTAGCAGCTGCAGGAGACGACATGATGTCAGACGGACAACCACCGGATCCCACGCCATCTCTAGGCAGCCAGCTACCAGTGCTACAGAAGACAAAGGGCAAGAGAAAGAACACGGAGGCGTGACGGGGATTCCCCTCTGTCGCCTCAACCAGGGCAACGAGAACGACAGCATACGGGGCGCACGTGGTCTCCGTAGTGGAAAAGACGAGAAAGAGGCGAGGTGGGCAAGGTAATGCTAACATACACCGCTTGGTCCCGTCGGCCCTTTTCCCCCCTTGTCAAAAGAACCCTGCTGATGGCGCACGACCCAGGCGAAGTGCACGGAATACAACGCGATAGGACAGACCGGGTATTCTCGAGGAAGTGACATTCGTTGTCTTTAACGTCAGAAACCGACACAGCAAGCTCAGCGGCTTTTCTTTCACGGATTATATTTCAAAATTTGATACTGTTTATTTGACAATGATTTTTTTGTCGGCAGCTCTATATAGTGCTATTGTTCAACATTCTGTAAAGTCCAGTGCTCCAGCAAGAAAACTACCCCATTATGGAAGACGTTCTGGTGGCGGCTAATGCGGAAATCATGGTCCAGGTATTTTTTGTAGTTAACTGATTGTGAGAATGTTGTGCTTGTTCGAAATAATAAATGTGTGTTTAATGCTTTAATGCTGATGGAGATGTCCTCCTGTTCACATGCTATCTAGAGCCCTAAACCGGTCCTTTGTACGATTTTATGAAAATCAAAGACGGAGTCGTTAAATTTGGAAGGATGTGTTTTGCATGCTACCCAAAACGAAGATGTAAACGTGATGATAATGGGCGACCACCATCCAAGAACTGGATCCGAGCAACCAACTTCCGAGGTCATGATGAATTATTCTTCTGATTTCCATGATGATGATTATATTGATGACGAAGTTTTGAACAGAGTACCAAAAGATGATGTGATGAATAATTCTGGTAAATTTCTCCTAGATCTCTGTTTCATGCTCAACAGTATAATAGTTGACGGTTGTGGTAAATGTGATTCAATGGTGATTTTACGTATGTCTGCCCGTTTGTCGGGGGGCCACGGTCTGCCACACGGCTCTAGTGTTATTGATTACGTCATCATGTCAAGACGTATCTTTTAACTGCGGAACATTTAAAGTTAAATGTCGAAGACCGCACTGACACCTGGCATTTGCCTGTAGAATTTCGATGGACGAATGTAGAACGCAATACTGGCAGACCACTGATCACTGAACCTAGTACTGAAGATAAATCTGTATGGTCTAGCGAATTCCTTCACGTTTGCCACACAGAATTACGTTTACGTTATTGAAGATGGCTTACAGAATGCCTACTAAACACTAGATATTACTGTTAATACTTACATTGAACTGTTAATTAAATTTCTTTACAGGGCTACTACGTGCATGATCAAAACAACGGGAAATTAAGAGACAAACGATTGCTACGACAAAGAGTGTGATCAAAAAAAGAAAAACTCTTGGGGGGGGGGGGGGGGGGGGGGGGGGGGGGGGGGGGGTACTATGGAAATTTAGGAGCGCTTCAAAGAAAACACGCACACAAAAAAAAGTTTATGCTGGGTGAAGAAAAGAACATAAACTGATGTTAAGAGGAAAAAGAACAATTTGATTAAACGAGATTAGTAAAGTTAAAACAATCAATAACCATCCAAAGTTATTTTGGGAAACAATAAGATCAGTCAAGAGAAAATCAATCGTATACAAAAGTGTATAGCAATCGAACAATGCTATAAGCATTCTGTGGAGTTTTTTTTTTAATCTGGATATGTCATCTCCGGAGAAAAAACATTGAGGTTAACAATGAATGTGAAACAGCAGATGACTCGGACGCTTTGTTCAATGAACCTGTTTTCAGGCATGAGCCAGCATTGGTAAATTCAAGACTGGAAAGTGCTAGCCCCGACAAAATTATCGGTGAGATGTTGAAGTATGCAAGCGAAAACATTATTGATTTCTTAGTGATTTATGTTTTGTTTTTAAGATAAACTCTTATCTGGGTAATTTTCAAAATGAGTGGTCGAAATCTCTCTCTCTCTCTCTCTCTCTCTCTCTCTCTCTCTCTCTCTCTCTCTCTCTCGGCTGGGCCATAAGCAACATTACATATATTTATATAGTGATGAACAATACGTTGTCCACACCGCCACGGAGATCATTTTTTATTCCAGGCTTTCGCCTTTCAAACAGGCTTCTTCAGGAACTGATGGTACAGCATATATATATATATAGTGTATCCCCTGACGAGAGCCATTGCTCGAAAACAGATCTGTCGGTTTTTAATCTCCTTTTTCATTTTTTATTCCATATATATATTATATATATATATATATCAACAAACTAATAGATTCCAAGGATAAGTAACTGAGCACCATTCCAGCAATTTACAGAGCAGCTTGGTGTTGCAATGACTGCAAGAAATGATTGATTTATAAACAAAGCTTGCTCTTATGTCTTAGACTGAAGAAATAGGGGGAGATAAGCATTCATATCTGCAGTGGTAGATAATTCTGCCTAAAAGTATGTGCCTGAAAGGGTGAATGGGGAATAATAAAGGCTTCTCAAAATGAGCCTTCAGCAAACTTATAGTCTCCAAGGGGGGACAATCTCAAAAGGGGAGGGAATTCACTAACGTACGATTATTCGCCCCCTTCTCTATAGGGCTCAAAAGCTGAATGGACAATAAGATCTCTCTCTCTCTCTCTCTCTCTCTCTCTCTCCTCTCTCTCTCTCTCTTTTACCCAGTGCTAAATGTCTTGGTGGAAAACATTTGTTTTGTGGAAATGTTATTCCGTTTAGCGTCACTGTTATTGACAAAAGACAGGGAAACAGAGCAGTCACAGGTTAATTGCATAAATCATTCAACGAATCAGAGAAGGGTTTTTTTAATTGTATGCAAAGAGATTATGCTTGTGTATTTCACAGTCACAATGGGCATAATACACTAATAAATTATGGTTCTGAATTGTTGCCTTATGCTTTATAGAGTCGACTGTCTTTACACTGGGTCATTGCTATTTTTTTTTTAAGCCAACAATGTCATTATTCTTCTCTCTCTCTCTCTCTCTCTCTCTCTCTCTCACTTCTCCTCTCTCCTTGGTCTCTCTCCCCTCTCTCTCTCTCTCTCTCTCTCTCGTCTTTATTTTATGAAGCAGTCAAATGTTTGGATGTCTGATGATTGACCTGAAAACGACGCATAGTTGGCATTTGTTCAGGTCATACACCCATACTAGGAGAAAAATATTATGATGGCACTCATCTCTCTCTCTCTCTCTCTCTATCTCTCTCTCTCTCTCTCTCTCTCTCTCTCTCTCTCTCTCATCCACACTCACAAACGACACATGCCCAATATCCAAGCGGACACGCACCCACCGGCTCACAAAACAATCTCCAAGCGGACACGCACAGCGTCCGCACACACAAACACACATACAAAATGTAGATGCAGAGTGTATTCGGTGAGCAAAGAACACGATAGAATGTGCACTCTGTACCCGAAGTCTCGCTCACTACCTAGTCGCCATGATAGCCAGTGTGTAATAAATAGCTACAATACTTTAAGAAAATGTGAAAACGCTTTACAAATAAAACGAAAGCAGTTAAATGCACCATGAATACAAGAGGTAAGGTGGACCGGTGAACCGGTGAACGAGGTTTTGAAGAAGAAGGCACCTGATGGGTGTGATGGGCCCGGTGAAACGGGTGGATTCTGTCGACCTTATCTACTCAGAATATGAGGAAATTTGCGAGTGGCTGTTTGGTTGCACTCGTTCGATATGAGGTATGCACGTTATGCACGTTAACTTAAAAAATCAAGGTATACGTATTGAACTTTCCGTGGGTTATGGACACAAGAAAGCACCCGACATACACCGGAAAACAGCCTATATGGCAAGAGGATAAGCTTCGCCAAGAACCACACACACACACACACACACACACACACACACACACACACACACACACACCTCCCGCCTTCTTCTCCCCTCCACACTTGCCCCCTCCCCATCCCCTCGCCCGCCCACTGCAGATCCACTGTATCGCCGATTTGAATATAACCAGCATCAACAGCGGTGACTAAGGGTAGCATCCGAAGAGGAAGATTTTGCGTGTGAGTGTGGATGAAAATAAGCGTCCGATCTCTCTCTCTCTCTCTCTCTCTCTCTCTCTCTCTCTCTCTCTCTCTCTCTCTCTTCTCTCTCTCTCTCTCTGTATTTTTTAAACGATGGACACTTTTCTTTTTAGTACAGGAACTTTTAAAGAATTATTTTTAAACCACTTTTGCATGATATCGATTTGCTTGGGGACTTGAATATCAGTTTATGACTTTTTTTTCGATATTGTTACTTGGTTAAGTTTTACCCTTGCCAAGGAAATCATATCTTCACCTGTGTTTGTTTGTCTGTCTGTCTGCCTGTCTTTCTGTCCGTCTGTCTGTCTCTCTGTCCCCTCTGCCTGTCTGGCTGGCTGGCTGGCTGTCCGTCTGTCTGTTTGTCTGTCGGTCTGTCCATCTGCCTGTCCGTCTGTTTGTCTGTCTAATTTTCTGTCCGTCTGTTTGTCAGAAAGGTGATACAAACATTAGTAAATCGATTTGAAGGAATGTGTCCCCAAGGACGAAGCTTTTCATTTCCGTTCAGATCAAGCCCACAGGGCGGATCCATGATCGTTTAACAGTGACAGAGGTCAGCTCTCCACCGAGTGCCCCGTCTGGTTTTGTCTGAATCTGGCTTGTTCACGTGCTAGAAACTCTCTCTCTCTCTCTCTCTCTCTCTCTCTCTCTCTCTCTCTCTCTCTCTCTCTCTCCTCTCTCTGTATTTTTCACGTGTGCTCTCTTTCCCTCTCTACTTGCTCTTCTCTCTCTCTCTCTCTCTCTCTCTCTCTCTCTCTCTCTGTATGTGTGTATTGGTGTGTGTACGTGTGCGCGCGCGCGTGTGCGTAGATGTGTGTGGTGTGGTGTGTGTGTGTGTGTGTGTGTGTGTGTGTGTGTGTGTGTGTGTGGCATGTGTTCTGACATTTATTGTGCTAGGGGTTCGAAAACACGCGAACGATGTGCCAAAGAAAACAGAAGCTGATCTCCAGAAACAAATTGGGCCGAATTTACAGCAGAAAGCAAAAGAAAAAAAGATGTGTGGAGCGCTGAGCCCTGCTTGCTTGCAGATGCCTCGCCTATTCCAGGCGTTTTGTCTCGCTCAGTCGGGGCCTGTTTAGTCCCAAAATGCAGGTATTTCTTCAATAAATGTTAAGGAATACGTTTTGTCTGAACGGTTCTGCTCATGCGCACATGTACATTTTTTTTAAACGTGTGATGTTTGCTAAGTCTCTCTCTCTCTCTCTCTCTCTCTCTCTCTCTCTCTCTCACACACACACACACAACACACACACACACACACACACACACACACACACACACACACACACACACACACACACTCACGCACTGGTGCACACGCACGCCACACACACACACACACACACACAACACACACACACACACACAGACGCGCAGTTCTTATAGTGAGTCTCTTCTACATACATACACATCTTCCAATGTACGAAGTACACACCTGGCAACTGCCCGCTTAAAGGCAGCAGAGAAAAGAATATGTTACTGTCTTTGCAGCAAAGATATCCATGTCTTCTTCGAAGAAAGACTCACTTAAATGTATTTTGCACTGTATGACACAAACAAATACGTAAACAGACTACAGTACGGTCAACCGAGATACAGTCATTGATTCTGACTATAAAGATAGTGAGCGTATGACTCGGATGAATACGTAGACAGACTGCATTATGGTCAAATAGCATGCTGTCATTGAATCTAGTTATTATAGAAGTGGTGTTACTATGGGGATACCAAAAAGTACTTCATTTGCATTTTGTTAACCTAAGTGTTCTGCAGTCGATTTTATTGGTTGCGTCAGATCTTCAATCCTGTCGCGCACGAGGAATCCCACAACAATCTTATCCAGGTCTTGACGGCTGCCCCAAAGCGGCATCTGCAGTTCTACACCCTCTGGTCAGGTCTGACGCCCGTAGAACATCATGGGCTGGACAGTGTTGGAGGATGTGTTCTTGGGTCTGAGAGCCAGTGCCACACGGACATTCGTCTGTGTGAGGCAATCCTAATTTGGCTGAGGTGGCTCAGCAGTCGGCAGTGGCCAGTTCTCAGTCTGCAGAGGACTGTTGGTGGTATCTCTAGAGCTGATGGACTGGATCAGCACCTCTGTCTGCACCCAGCCTTCTCTTCCACTGGTTTTGATACTGGGTGTGGATGTGTCCTAAATTGTTTCACTACTTCCAGAAAAAATGACTGGAAGACGCCGAAGCCGAGAGTAGGGAACACCAGCTGCCACGAGTGTCAGCCATCCAGTAAGGTGGACAACATCAAGTCTGCCTACCTCATTTTTGTTACCAAATTACTACTTCCACTACAGCTTTTTTAACAGGCGGCGGAGGGGAAGGGAGTGGGTGTGACCAGATAAAGCAAACCATCAACATTCTCCTGCTGAACTGTTTCTTTATTATCATTATTATTATTATTATCATTAGTAGTATTATCACTGTTACTCCTAACATTATCAACTCCGTCATCATTATTCTTATCATCATTTCGGTTGCTGTTGTTTTTGTTGTTTCTTCTCGCTCCTGTTTTTTTGCAATTATTGTTTTAACTTTCTTGTTGGCAGTGGGAGTGGCGGTGTGTTGATTTCATCGGTGTTAGTGGTCATACTGGTATGTTGTTCCTGCTGTCATTGCTGTTGTATTGAATAGTTTGGCCTAATGATAAATAAATGAATAATGATTTTTCTATCAAAATTCTTTTTTTAAATCTGAGCATGGGAGATTT
>JADBJO010000831.1:467500-477500 GCA_016801955.1 Conus betulinus | reverse complement strand
CGAGGCTTACCTACTCTGCTCTTCCTCCGTGTGATTTGCATTCATTATACTTGTCCTCAACATCTTTGGACATGTTGTGCTCGGTAATTCCCCTTTATCTCTCACTGTTACATTGTCTTTTCAACTTCTTCTCTCACTGTTATTCTGTCTTTTCAGCTTCATCTCTCGTTGTTACTCTGTCTTTTTCAACTTCAATCTCTCATGTTACTCTGTCTTTTCAGCTTCATCTCTCGCTGTTACTCTGCCTTTTTTTCAACTTCATCTCTCGCTGTTACTCTGTCTTTTCAACTTCATCTCTCGCTGTTGCTCTGTCTTTTCAGCTTCATTTATCACTATTACTCTGCCTTTTCAGCTTCATCTCTTACTGTCACTCTGTCTTTTACGTCTTCATCTCTCACTGTTACCCCGTCTTTTCATCTTCATCTCTCATTGTCACTCCGTCTTTTCAGCTTCCTTCGTTCGTTCCAGCTCTTTGGGTCATTTTCACCCTGTGTTTGTTTCAGAAAAGTCTCTTACCCCGTATTGTTCTTTCCTTTTTTTTCTTGCTACAGTTAACGGCATTCTAGCTATACCGTTTGTAACGTGGCGACTATGCATTGAGATTTTATAATGCTGCGGCGTTTATTTGCAAATTATGTGGCAGTTATGTATGTTAGGGTCTCTCTCTCTCTCTCTCTCTCTCTCTCCCTCTCCTCCTCTCTCTCTCTCTCTCTCTCCTCTCCCCATCTCCTCTCTCTCTCTCTCTCTCTCCTCTCCTCTCTCCTCCTCTTCTATCTCTCTCCTCTTCTCCTCTCTCTCTGTCTACTTCTTTTTTGACTGATGTGCATAATGAATAAGCGCCACGGCTAAGGTACTCAGCATGGCTTAGTTCTATCCAAAGAATGTCAGTTGTAAAACATTATGATATGAAAGGCTGAACACTTTGAAAATAGAGGTGGTGGTGGTGGTGGTGGTAGTGGTGGTGGTGGTGCGTTTGTGTGTATTTCATTTTCTTTGCAAAGTTCTCAGACTCTTCTGTTGTTGTTGTTTTTTTTCAAGAGATGACAGACCTGAGATTTTCCTGTACTGTACAGTCGGTTGAGCTTCAAACAATGGCGACACTAAAATTGTGTGCTCTTTCCACTTTAGTGCATATCTCTCTCTCTCTCTCTTCTCCTCTCTCTCCATCTCTCTCTCTCTCCTCTCTCTCTCTCTCTCCTCTCTCTCTCTCTCTCTCTCTCTCTCTCTCTCTCCTCTTTTCGACTTAAACTCGATAATTTTCCGTTGGTGAGAATTTGATCCTGCGACCGTTTTTTTTGATTCCATTAACAAAGGCAGCAACATTCCGTCTTCAAGGATGATGACTAGATACTGCACTAATGTGTTCTGTTTTCTTTGTTTGTTTGTTTGTTTTGTCATGTCATCAGGACACGATAACCTACAACTCCTTCAAAAGATGGAATCGAATAAAAGAGCGTGCAAGGTTTTATATGCATGTGTTCACGCACGGAATTTTGGCTTAAAGTGTGAGTCGAGGGCCTAGAAGGTAACTGGCGTCTGCAAGGATGTAAGCTACGAAGAAAAAAATCAGTTCCAAATTGGAAAATTGGCTGTCTTGAAAAGGAATCGAACCCCAGACCCTTTCCCATTGGACCAGTTATGCCCCCTTTGACACACACTCAGCTGCCAAAGTTGAAAAAATCCAACGACCGTAATAGGATAATGGGCCTGACGAGTTTCGAACCTACGACCGTGTCCAAATCGCAAGTGCACACGCCACCACTGCCCAGAGCCGCGGCAGTCGCAGGTCTAGAAAACCAGCCACTTGTCCGAGGGATGAAACCTAGTGTTGCGGCAACGACAACATACGTTGTTTTACGATCTTAGTAACACCCTGCAGATTTTTGCAAAGTGAACATACACTCGGCAGACTTAATTCTGCACGCAGGCTAGCCTGCAAAGAATATTTGTTCTGTTTTGGGATCTGTTGTTGCTATATCTAGGATAAACATAGAAAACAAAATAGAAAGAATCTTTTTAAGAACAAAAAAAAAAAAAGGAAGTAACGAATTTGGTAGAAGGAAGCAATTTCATTTGTGAAATTTCGCCGCAGAAGTTGCTTCCCTTCCACGTACGGTATTTTTTATTTTTTTTTTCATGTATGTGGTTTACTATTTGCGTACTGAACAGAGACAGAAAAAAACTCTCTTCGCGGACAGTTGTAAACCAAAGTCGACAGAGCAGAATTCCTCATTGGCCCCCCTCCCCTACCCCAGTTTCAGGCACCTGTCTTCGCAAATTGCTGCATTATATCTTCGTCAATCGGCGACCATTTGCCGTCTAAGTCCCTTGTAGCCTGTGCTGTCCTCATTTTCACTCCACGGGCCCAACGTAACGCGCCCCTCTTGCGCCAACCCGTCCTGTCCCGTTCCCTGCCCGTTACCCTCCCACTCCCCCGTTTTGCTAGCTTTGTGGGCTACACCTTTCTTCACCGTCCTAGCCACCGCCTTTTACCCCCACCCCACCCATTCTTCCCCCTCCCCCCCTTTTCACTAGTCGCAAGTTTCTTTTTTTTTTCTTTTTTTTTTTCCCAGTGTGAAGGACGGAGACTGATTCCGGTCTCCATCTCCCTAAATACCATTTTTTTTTTTTTTCAGCGGATGTATGAAGGGTCGTAGGGGATAGTATTTTACTTATTTTCTTCTTCTTCCCTCCCTCTTTCCCTCCTCCCAATTCACTCCCCCCCCTCTTTCAGCTTTGCTTCCTATTTCCTGTTAATCTCGACCTCCTCCTCTCCTCTCTCTCCACCCTTCTCTCCCCTCCCCCCCCCCCCCCCCCCCCGCCCCCCCCCCCCCCCCCCCCCCCCCCCCCCACCCCCCCCCCCCCCCCGTCCCCCATCCTCTCGGCCCCATCTGCCATCTCCCACCTTCCCCCTCCCCTCCCCACCTCATTATCGTCGGTGGTTTTTCTGCTCGGTGTTACCTGTTTTGGACCTTGGAAGATCTTGGCATTTGCCCCTCCACTCCACATCTTCACTCCCACCCTGTCCCATTCTCTTTTTCCCGGACGAATCTTGTCTGTCTGTCTTCTGCCTGTCCGTCAGTCAGTCAGTCAGTCTGTCTGTCTGTCTGTCTGTCTGTCTGTCTGTCTCTCTCTCTCTCTGTCTATCTCTCTCTCTCCTCTCTCTCCTCTCCTCTCCCTCCTCTCTTCTCTCTGTGTGACAAATCTCTCTCTCTCATCTCTCTCTACAGCCTCTCCTCTCTCTCTCTTCTCTCTCTCCTCTCTCCCTCGCTCTCCTCTCTCTCTCTCTCTCATCTCTCTGCCTCTCTCCTCTCTCTCTCTCTCTCCTCTCTCTAGCTCTCTCTCCTCATCTCTCTCGCTCTCTCTCTCATCCGCTCCCCCCGCCCTCTCGGCCATGCCCCCACCCGCGTCGCGCTTCGCCATTTGGTGCCCCCCCCCACCACCACCACCCCACACCACCCACAACAACAACCATACTGAATTATCCCCATGAATTATTACGTGGCTGGCGCTAGCTAGCCGGAACCTATCCACACGGCAGCCGCGAGTTTTGGTTGGGGAATCGTCACGAGAACACTCTGTTAAAGAGAATTTCATGGACCACACTTCGTCCGTCGCACTGTTTGTTCAGAGCTTGATATGTTTTAGTTGTCGTGTGGCTTCGGAAACGCTAGGGTACAATGGGTGTGTGTGTGTGTGTGTATTTTGTTCACGGGGGTGTACTCCCTTTTTTTCTCCTCTGGTGTTTCATCGTTTTGGGGTTCTGATTGTGTTTATTACGGATTGCTCGCACTGAATGCGTCAAAACTGAGACTTTAAATTCTTTCTGTGTACAAAGGGCAGGTTTAGAGTTTTGCACACGAAGGGTTTCGTTTATTTTGTGGATATGTTTACAGGAGGAGGTGGGGAAAGACGCGGGGTCTTTTTTTAGACCGGCTAATGATGCAGGAGGTTGGATTTCATCCTTGCAGAGTAGGTCATAACCGTATTCATCGGCGGAAGTGTGTGATTTGATTTGCGCTTGCATACCTCAATCATATATTCAGGGTGTGATAAATGTTTTTACAGTTGGTGAACAAAACGACAACAGCAAGAACAACACTAAGAGAAAAAAAAAAAAACAAACACGCGCGGCGCGCGCGCGCACGCACCCACGCACGCACCCATGCACGCACGAGCGCGTGGCCGCGCGCACACGCGCGCGCCACACACACACACACACACACACACACACACACACACACACACACACACATTTTGGTTTTCTGGCTTTCCAGCGGCGCTGAAAAGATCATTTTTTATATATATATACCCTTTATGTGCTTTTTTCCAGAAGTATTCATAGCAATCTTCACAATTCTGTGGACGAGCTTCTGCGTGGTGGTTCTTTTTTTTTTGTCTGACAATCATCAAACACTCTTTCGCTGACGAAAATCTACACTACAGAGAGAAAAAACCACGCGTTTTTCTACAGCTGCGGTGGATCGTTCACCGCTGAGATCCAGTGGAGTTCTGGCGGTCAGAGGTAAGTGGGCCTTCGGTTGTAACAATTCTTATTGAAGTGGTATTGTCCTTGAAAAATGAAGCAGAAAGCAGGGGCAGCAAGATGACTGTTGTTATGGTTTTTACTGGTTTTGACATGAACACTAGAACGGCACGCGGCCGAGTGGGGGGACTTATGCCAAGGTCGAATGAATCCAGGATCCGTCTCAGAGTTGATTCATTTGCAAAAATGAAAATTATTTTTCCTGCAAAGGGAAGTAATTATCACTACGAACTGAAGGAGTTAATGCCCATTTTTTTTTTAAATAGAACACACAAAAATACATGTTATTAGCGTTTTTGCTCGTTCAAAAAGTTCAAAAAATATGTTACTGTTCATAGTTAAAATATCGTAGCAGTCCCGTAGTGTTTATTAGTGGAAAGTTTACAATAATTCTCATCAATAATGAGAACATACCCTTGAGCGGTCTTTGGAGGTACAAGTTTTCCTTACAAAGTAAAGGACTATAATTCTGTATACATTAATTTTCGATTAACTTATGCTGGTCTCGGGATCAAATTCGGCCTATAGAACTCATTTCATTTTTTGACGAACTTTGGTCAAAAAGATTCTGTAGGATTTTACGTAATCCTGCTCATAGACATAATCAAATCGATCAAAGCAGGCAGAAATATGAATTCTTAGGCGGATGTTGATAAATAATCATTCGAGAACTGTGCGCCTGTTTATCAAGAAGCAAAAGGAGACTTTGAACTCTGAAAAAAAAAAAATGAAGAAGAAAACGATTGTTCAAAAAGAAACTTATCTGTGAACCTGTTTGGTTAAAGTAACGAATCAAATGACGTATGCAGCGGGCTGTAACAGGTTAACACTAGAACAGGAAAGAAGAGATGACTAATTGTGTTCTCAGCGGGGAATAACAGTAAGATAAAGGCTCCTGGGATTGCGAACGAGAACTGGCGCTCGAAGGTGTTTACCTTAGATAACGTTTTTGAATCTCTGTGTGTTGTGTTTGGCTGCTATTGATCCTTTAAAAGGTGTGTGGTTTCAGAGAGGCCTTTAAAGATCGCTGTATGTTCTTCGTTATCAGCTAAGACGACAAGGTGCTTTTGGGGTTTTGTTTGTTTTTTTTTTCTTTTTTTTTTTTTTTTTTTTTTGGGGGGGGGGGGGGGGGGGGGTGGGGGGGGGATGGAAGGAGGGGGTTGATTGGAATCAACGTTAAGCCTGATGATGTTCAGATATGAAATCAACGATTAGCATCAAAATAGGACCAGCCGCCGTGGCGCAGTATTTAGCGTCGCGGATTTCCGGTTGAGAGGTCGTGGGTTCGGTTCCCATCGAAGCATTTTGTATTTGTGGAATTTTTCGGCCCGTAACCAGCTTCTATCTGGAGCTGAGTTTGCTGTAGGTTTGATCAGGAAGACTGGTACTACACGATTGAGCTTCATTCACTAAATGGATGCGCTTCTGAGAGTGTCGCTCACATTGGCTGACAAACACTGCAGGTTGACGCCAGAATGTTTCCTGAAAGTAAGCGTAGAGTACAGCCCTGTAATACAGTCTCATCCCGAATGGGCCCGCATAGCATCATCCCCATCATCCTCATCTTCATCAACCAGCATTTGAAAAGAAAAAAAGTCTCATATTCTCTGGCCCTTCATGCCCTGCTGTCATGCTGACCTCAATTTCGATTATCTCTGCATGTCTATACCCTTGGTGAGTTCACGTCGATGTCGTCGGTATCGGCGAGTTCATGGGCGTTGTAAGAACATCGTGGAGCCGTCCGAAAGGGGACCTCATTCGCGCTGGCTTCGCGACTGAACAATTCCTGTCGTCAGTAGGCTTGGTAGGTGGATCAGAACAGGCACCGTGCCACAAAGGATGGGCCACTTTTTCCCAGTATCTTTACCTGTTTTGCAGCCACCTTGATTGAAGAGGAGGATTTGCTGTTATACTTTCCATCAGGTTCCCAACTATATTTTGCATTGTAAGAATGTGGTGACCACTTAGTTGATAATCAACATTTTCTAGTTTGGGTAGAGAGCTTCAGTTCACAGTGCGTGCAGTCTTTTGTCAAAATCTCTCTCGGTGGAGACCAAAGATTTTTGCCTTGATCTTCCTCTGAGGGTTGCTTGATGTCTTGCTGACGCATTTCATCTGAACTTGGTGCAGTATGCTCCGTGCATTCAGCTATTGTTCCATTCAGTTCATGCATCGTGATCCCGCCATCGAGACCGGTTGCGATATGTTCTTACTCCGCTCGGTCATGTAGTCCTACTTCTTTCTTTCATCTGAATGCTTCCGGCCTCTCTGTTCTATGTAGCGTTTCAATAGAGCTGATATTTTTTCCCTCATTTGTCTTGAGCTTGGTATGCCCTTTAGCATCTACATTCTGAGGGGTAAGTTTGTAATAATTTGCCTTCCATGTGTCGGTCAAACTCCCTAATCTGGATTAGTGGTGTGTCATAGCTAAGTCACTCACAAAAAACGTTTCCATGTTGCGTCGTTTGCTTCTTCAGCTGTAATGAACTGGTCAGTCTTTTTCATTCATTACTATCTCTGTATTTGGATAAGAACAAGGTCTTTGTCTCTCTCTATCAAATCTCACACAGCTTTGGGTTCTTTTTTCCCTGGTATATCCGTGTCTATATTCCATCAGGGGGGGTATGGACAATTGGTATAGAGTTGAACTTGTTCCTGTTTAATCTGCTATACCTTAACTTTCCCATCATATGAGCTTCATTGTTTTCCTATCAAAAGGAATCTTTAATTTCATTTGTTTCCCGTTTGATGGGCTTTTGTAAGCTACATGCGACAGGGTGGTGATCACTACATGATGAAGGGAGTCTGCCTTCACTTCTGTCGTGAATGTTGTTCCTGTGGGTCCAGAATCGATGTTATTGTCAGTGTCTCCTTGCCTTACTTCCATGTGCGAAGAACATGTGGTTAACAGTGTACTGAGAAGTATTTATCCTGTATTTCTTACGGGGCAAATCGTGAGGACAAATGCCTTAGTGATTCTACGTATGCGTCCTAGCATTAAGATCTCCTCACGGTATCACCGTGTCTTTAGGACAAAAACGTTTAGCCCGGTTTTTGAACTCTAAGATTCTGGTCAAATGCACGTAGTGATCAGTAGAAGGATCATCAGACTCCAATCAGCTCTTCCTAGTCAAAGATCTACTATACCTCTAAACTCACCTCGTGATTCACGCTTTTGAAAGATAATGACGACGTCTAAATATAGTGGTCTTTGGTGATGCCTATAATTTCTTGTAAACACAAAACATCACAGTCATATAGTAGTTTTTCAATTGCTGAGATCCTCTTTCTAGCGCGCTGCAGCCGTTCCACATGGAGGCCCTGAAGTATGTTCTGGATAACCGTTGAGCTTTTGACAATCTCCCGCCTACCTGTATGCTTCTGGCACTTCTGGTATACCAGCTACTGATTTGGGGGGGGGGGAGGGGGGGGGGGCGAGTATTTTATGTCCGTCGCTTGCACCTAAATGATTCACCCCTCGTACAAACAAGATAAAAAGTTTGTAGGAATCCATCACAATAATTTTTTTCTTTCTCTGTCTTGTCGTTTGAGAAGATAAACGGTCACCCCGACCGAGCCTCGCGAAAGAGAAGAGCAATGGATGTCCATACAGGCAGAGAGAATACCCACATACAAGGACTCCGTCAGCCCGGTATCGCCTTACCAAAGCATATTGACACAGTAAACAAAGTTACAAACATTCACCCACGACGCTCGCAAACAAACCAAACCCACCCAGCATATCCCTGTAAGCCAGGGAACAATAACCGCCAAGATCTGGCTAAACACTAAAGTTAGGTTCAACCCGTATAAACAAAACAGGAGAGTTAAAATGATTTTCTGAAGGTTTTATGTTGAAATTCAATTAACAAATTTCATGTTGTTTTTGAGTACCTGTTTGTCAATTAAGCATACACATTGCACATATACATACACCCACATACGCAACACAACAAATGACCATGAGAGAGTTTTATTTATGCGATGACGCAAAAGACCCATACTTCTAAAAAATTGCTTTGTATCATTCTAAAAGTGACGATACTAGAGTTTTTCCTCCTCCTTCTTCCCCCCCCCCTCCCCCCCCCCCCCCCCCCCCCCCCCCCCCCCCCCCCCCCCCCCCCCCCTCTCATCGTTATAAATAAACTCAAGATTTTTTTCCTTGTTTAATATGTAAGATACAGTCGATGTCCAAAGAAATCTTCCATCGAACTCAAATCCTCAAAAGGCTTCGTTTCATTTTAGGCTCTCAGTAAACTGGATACCTAAAATTACGCCTTCTGAAACAGTGTACTCTTCAGGGAAAAACTCGACAGCTCGTGAAGTGTGTGTGTGTGTGTGTGTGTGTGTGTGTGTGTGTGTGTGTGTGTGTGTGTGTGTGTGGTGTTGGGGGGGGGGGGGGGGAGGGGGGAGGGGAGGGAGGTGGGTCGGGTGGCCTGCACTCCTTTATTTTTTTCTCACCGTGCTGGGGATTTTCATCTCCGACCAAGCAGTGGAGGGGGTATATACTTACAACCATTAGTAACGGTGATTTATAGTTACGACCAAAGTGAAAGAGATTTATGCTTTCGACCCACACTGAAGGGCCCTGCCACTAAGGGCCCTGCCACTAAGGGCCCTGCTCCTAATACACTCAGGGGCAGTCTCCCGGTAACGAACAAACATGAACAGGTTTGTCTTGAAGCCTACGGATGACGACGACTCCAATCTGCGAATTCTAAACATTTGGTTTCAGCTTCCAAAGTCCGATCCGACTGGCCAGTTCAGTCCAGTCTATCGCTGAGTCTCAAGCGTCGGTTCGCGGACATTACAGCCAGACGTGCACAACCAGATTCGACTAAATCGTAATGAACGAACAGGATCACGTTCTCCCACCACAGCCCTCCACCCATTCTCCTCCTGTCAGTATTTTTTTGTCGGTTCTTTAGTAGTCTGAAAACGCAGCAAGTTTTGTAGGTGCCTTTTCTCACTCTCCGGCTCCCGTTCCCTCCTCCCACCTTCCTTTCTCCCGTCCACTTTGTTTATTGTTCATTTATTTTCATTTTAATTTTCTGTTGTAGGTCTGTTTTGTTTGTTTCTTTCTTTCTCCCTTTCGTTCTCTTAAAGTTTTCCTGATGCATTTCCAATAGTTGATCTGGTTCAGATCTGCAGGTGCCTCCTTCCAACCCTCAGCGCCCCTCCACCCCCCCCCCCCCCCCCCCCCCCCCCCCCCCCCCCCCCCCCCCCCCCCCCCCCAACCTTTCATCCCGTCCGTATCTTTTTCTGTTTGCCAGTGTAATTTTCTGTCTTTTTTTTTTTCTTTACAATCCACGCCAAAGTGGTTGCGTTTTCACTTGTACCCGTTCGTTAATTTTTTTTTCAGTAAGCTCACGCAAAAAAAAAAAGCCTACATGTCCGACTGTAACTAGAATTTGTGAAAATGTGGATGATCCATCAAATATTGATGCGGATCCG
>JADBJO010000831.1:450000-455000 GCA_016801955.1 Conus betulinus | reverse complement strand
TAGCATTTAAAAGGGATCAGGCAAAGTTTACTAGAATATTTCAATGGGTTTAGGAAAAGGTTCACTGTAATATTTCAGTTGGAATTGGCGACGTTTCACCATAATATTTCAATGGAGTTAGACGAAGTTTGGCTGGGATTTTTCAAAGGGTTTGGACAAAGCTTCACAATAACACTTTAATTGTGGGCTGGGCAGGGCTTCGTAATGCTGTTTACATGGGATTAAGCTAGTTTTACAGTGCTGTTTCACTGAGTAACGACATCCACCACAAAAGGGTGAACACAATACAGATGATACGATCGGTTTTTTTTTTCCTCGATTCATTTACGTTCGCAAGCACGTGTGAGTGAATGAGCACTGCTTCTGATTTTCGTTCAGCTAGCAACGCATCTTAGTGAATTGTGTAGCTAAAAGAAGCAGTGAAGTGTAGGGCAACGTAGCGCAAGCTGACGCATCACATATGTTACAAGCGTGCTTTCTTATTTACATTTCTGAAGCCAAAAAGCATCCACGTGGGTTTGGTGATCTCGTTCTGGCTCGACCGCTATTTACCCGTTCCACTTGACCCCCAGGTGCTTGTAATCCCCCCAGGTTTGTTTGTTGTTCCGTTTCGCTTCACAGAGTACGAGCTGTTACGCTCCGTTTGAGCAGCTAAGAGATACTCGGTATTCATCCATTTCGGTTACTGGCACGGGTTTTATTGCTGCTGATGACTTTCCCGTCTGCGGTGACGAAAATGGTTTCACGACACGACGATCACTGATGACATCGGAGACGCGAGCTTGCATGTCTGCGAATTCCCTCTACTTTCAGTAGGTTTTTGGGTGCAAAGTTTGGATAATTATGTGTTATGGGTTAATCTCTCTCTCTCTCTCTCTCTCTCTCTCTCTCTCTCTCTCTCTCTCTCTCACAGGAGAGAAAGAGAGAGACAAAGAGAGAGAGAGAGAGAGAGCGTTAATTCACTCATACGCTGTGCGCGCGAACGTAAATGAATAGAATCATACATAAATCGATCGGGTTATGTACTGTGTTCGTTCTTTTGTTGTGGATATCGTTTTCTGCCAGACAGCACTGTAATAATAATCTCATCTAAATGGCAGAACGGGAACTCCGCCAACTCCACTGAAATAGCATAGCGAAAAGTCACAAATGACAGGCGTTGTCTTTCTTGACTTCAAAAAAAATGATCTTGTTGATCATTCCATTGTTTTGAAGCAACTCTTTATCTGTTTTAATAGATTCATCGATAGTCTCATTATTCCAGTTATACTTGATTGACAGGACTCTGTGCATACTGCTTAATGGCAAAACCTCCTCTTTAGACTTTGTCAGACTTGGAGTCCCACATGGTCCAGTGTTTACTACCCCCCCCCCCCCCCCCTCCTATTCTGCGTCTTTATCAATGATTTACCATTAACCATATCAGATGATTAAGTCACGACAGTTTTATTTGCTGATGAATCGTCTGTCCATACAAATGGTAGTGATTACTAACAATAGAAAAATTTCTCCAGGAATTTTAAATGAAGTGCCAGACTTATGTCATTGAAACTCAATGATCATATACCCAGACAGAACCAACCTGTTATCATAACCACTCGCTAAAAACACCAGTTGGCTCCTGTTTGCCTAACACTTTAGTTGAGTGTTACTTCTGTCGAACAGATAGATGAGTATCGTGCTTTAGAGGCAATAATAGGTAAAGAACTGAAATAGCAATCTCATCAATAATTCAAGCAGATCACTTAAAAAAACCGTTTCCTGTTATCTCACTTTGTCAACACTACCGCGCTTCAACACACACATACTGTCGCATATCATCACATATCAATTACACCTCAACAATACGGGATGGGAAGAGTGACAACAACCACAAAAAAAGCTTGTGGATATCACTCTTTCATAGGCGTGCTGTAAAGCGACCCCTTCAAAACCGTACCTCTAAAAACAGATGAAAAACTGAAAACACTGAATATACTTCCTCTGAGTAAACAATTTAGATTCAACAAGGCATCATTTATGTTTTACATTTCGACAGATACAACCCCACCCCTTTTATTACAAGATTGAATAGATCTTCTTGCTCGATGAAATTCTTTTCCCCTCCCCACGAACTGATTAATACAAAACAAGCCTAGACTGCTCTGGAACATATGTCTGGAACTCATTCCGATGAGTTTACAAAACACGAATGCGTTTAAAACATTTCAAGAAACATTTACATAGACATTTAATGTCTCAATCGTTTGATTATTCGATGAAAATAACTAACGTCCGTTTGCAAAGTCCTCTGTAAATCATACATGGAATACACCGTCGGAGAGCAATACCTACTCCATTAAAAACGCTCATTTCCACTCGCGCTCCCTCTCCCATCCCACGCCCACCTCTACGTACCATCCTCCCCCCCCCCCCTCTCTCTCTCTCTCTGTCTCTGTCTCTCTCTCTCTCTCTCTCTCTCTCTCTCTGTCTCTCTCTCTTCTCTCTCTCTCTCTCTCTCTCTCTCTCTCTCTCTCTGTTTTTGTTTTTGTTTTAGTTCCTTCAGTTTGACTTCCCACTATGTCATTATGACACCTATAAACAGCCTGCTTGTCACCGCAGAATTACATTACACAGTTGTAATGTTGAATTGTCGGTATGAATGATATGTGTGGAAGTAATGTATGCATGACAAAGACTGATTTTAAGACTAGGCTTTGGCCTAAAATCTTCGTCCTTGAGTCTTAAAGACCAATCAACCAATCAATCAATTAGTCAGTCATCAATCAATCAATCCGTCAGTCTCTCTCTCTCTCTCTCTCTCTCTCTCTCTCTCTCTCTCTCTCTCTCTCTCTCTCTCTCTCTCTCTCTCCGTGATTTGTATCAAATTTGGTGACGGCGTCTGTGTATTGCGTTAGAATGCTTTTAGTGATTTTGGTCCGTTTTTTTTTGTTTGGTGTGTGTATGTATATTCGAATACACATTCAGTGTTTCTGTCTTGTGATTCTTTACATAGTATCACATATATATCACAGTTGATGAAATAATTTTTTGTCCTCTTTTTACTTATTCGCGACTTTGATATCGTTGATATGCGTTTAAGATAATGTTGATGGAGAACTACCATTCAGATAAAATCCTTACACTCTTAATATATGTCTGTCAAATGCTCCGAGAGTTTTACCTGGGAGTTACACCCAAGTCTCTTTCCAGAGCAAGAATGATAAAAAAAAAAAAAACATCTATTCTCTTACCTGTTACCCTAGGAAATCATCATCATTATCATCATCATCATTATCATCATCATCATCGTCGTCGTCGTCGTCGTCATTCTCTCTCTCTCTCTCTCTCTCTCTCTCTCTCTCTCTCTCTCTCTCTCTCTCTCTCTCTCTCTCTCGCGCGCTCGTATATGTGTGTATTGTGTGTGCGTGCGTGCGCGTGTGTGCGTGTACGTGCGTGCGTGAGTACGCGCGCGCGCGCGCGTGTGTGTGTGTGTGTGTGTGTGTGTGTGTATGTGTGTGTGCGTGCGTGTGTAAATGTGTGTGTGTGTGTGTGTGTGTGTGTGTGTGTGTGTGTGTGTGTGTGTGTGTTAAATTTAGCTGCAGACAAAAATCACAACAAAGAGCACGTTAGACATGACTAATAAAGCATTCTTGTCTTGGCACTTTGACGACAGCACCACAAAAAAGATAATGAAATAAAGAAAGCAAAAGAAAAAAAAAACGAAAAAAGGAAAAAAAAAAAAAAAAAACGACAAAAAATAAGAAAAAAATAGCACCATCTGTTAAGAGAGCAGCAAGATGTGTTAGAAAATGATGGCGGGGTACAGGCAAGGTATTCTGACGGGAGGGATGATGGCGTAGAGCACATCTCGGAATACAAAACACGTGACGGTTCTTGCGAACATAGACCCCACTCCGACAAAAACACATATTGGCGAACGTCCATGACCTCAAGAAATCAGGCAGACGTCAGAATCACAATCATCAAGCCATACTCGCTATTCCCCCCAAGTTTGACGGTGATAACTACTTCATTTAGCTGATCTCAAGAGACCGACCGGAGCTTGCGAAGTAAACAGGCAAAGGGGTGGGGTGGGGGACGAATTCTACTTCTTTTTTTTTTCACCCATAGACGTACGTTAAGAAGGTATTGTCGACAGGTTATACAACGCCAAGTTTGTTTGTTTTTGTTTTTGAAGCTGAATTCCTCTCTCTTTTTTTTTTTCAGTCTGTCTGTTCGTTTATCAGTTTTTCTCTCTTTTCCATCTTCTTCCACTTTGAGACTCTGTGATTGACGTGTAATAAAACAAAAGGGAGTTAAAACAACATCAAACGCTACAGATAAGACAGAAAATGTTGCTTATAGCCCAGCGGAACGCAAAGCGCCATATCAGGGCTGTCACCGCGTTGAAGTCAACTCACAAGTCATTAGGGGGAGGGGTGGGGGGTGGGAACTCATCCACACAACAAACGCAGTTGAGTAAGCAAGGACGTAAACAAGAATATAGCACATAAACATTCAGTGCAGTTGTTCGTTTTGTTGTCCTGTAGTCCGTACCCTTGCAGTGGCAAGCCGTTCATTTTCTATTTCTTCCACACATAACTTTTCTCAGACTCGTCCTGTCACAGCTCAGTGTCAGCAGTCGACGTGCAGCTGTCAACATTTGGTCGTCATGAGAACCCCTGCCAGAGAAGACACTGCACAGCTGCAGAGTCTTCTGTGTGGTTTTCAACAATGACGTTAATGTATGCGTCTCGGGAATCGGAGTCTGTCGACGTCCCTTTCCGTCACGGAAAACTGCCATTACGCTCCCTCTTCCCCCTATCCCTCAGTCCCCAAAACCTTTTCCCCCTTCCCACCCCTCTTTTGGTCCCCCCACCACCCACCACCACCACCCCCCCCCCCCCCTTATATTAATAGTTCCTGAAGATTTTTCTCCACCAAAAAAAACTTTTACCACAAGCGAACAGGTGGAAGAATACTGGAAATTGTAATCAACATGAGAACGGCGAATGTGG
>JADBJO010000831.1:442500-445000 GCA_016801955.1 Conus betulinus | reverse complement strand
GGTTCACAGAAACGTACTTTGTCAGAGTGCAGAGTGCAGAAACTGGCGACTGTCCATGACCTTACAAGAACTCGGGCGGACATCATTATGACGATCATCAAGCCATATTATTATTTGGGTGGTGGTGGTGTTATTATTGTCGTTGCTGCTGCTGCTGCTGCTGCTGCTGCAGCTGCTGCTGCTGCTACTGCTGTCATTTCTAGTGGGAAAAAATCTAACTCTTGAGAAAGAACGACACGTTTACAAACTTGAGCTAGAAATACTTCTGAGCGGTGAAGGAGGAGAGAGAGAGAGAGAGAGAGAGAGAGAGAGAGAGAGAGAGAGAGAGAGAGAGAGAGAGAGAGATGGGTTCATTCCTGATTTTTTTTTTTTTCAGATAATTAAACAAAGTGGCAGGAAAACGAACGTTGGTTTGTTTTCTCCTGAACCATTTCTCTTTTCCCTTCCTTCCTCCGCATCGCTCCAGCAACCCAGTTAATTAGGGTTAACACTTTACAAAGCAATACAGATATACTGCGGCAGTGGCAGGACAGCTGAGTGTGGCTGTATATCTGGGAGCTGGAATACGCCATGTGGATCAAATGCCACTGATGGGGGGAAGGGGCGCAAGAATAAGAAAAAGAAAAACAAGAGGAAGGAGAAACGGTTGAATTTCCTAAAAAAAAAAAAAAAATGCAGTTGTGAACACTTTATTTTTCACCACCACACAGCCATATTTAGATAGGTTGTTTGGTAGGTAGGTAGGTAGGTAGGAACGTTCATAGATACGTGCATACACACGTACACACACAGAGTCAAACACATACACAGGTGCGCGCACGCGCGCGCACAAGCACGCACATACAAACACACACACACACACACACACACACACACACACACACACACACACACACACACACACACACACACACACACACACACACACACACACACACACACACACACACACACACACACACACACACACACACACACACACACACACACACACACGTGCGCGCGCACGAGCATGCACGCACGCATGCAAGCACGAACGGACCCACTTTTTGCGTCAAATGTCACTTGGCTAGTACTGAAAATACATGAAACTGAAGAACAAAGAATGCGAATGGATAAAGAGATACATAATGCATACATGCATGCATACGTACATACGTTCATACGTTCATACATGCATGCATGCATACAGACAGACAGACAGACAGACTTACATACACACTTGCATGCATGTATGCATATATACATACACAAATATATACGTTCGCTGGTTCGTATTCACGAAAGTACACACATGGATCCATACAGACATGACAAGAGCAGGGAATACAGAACAAGAAACACGAACAAGAATGAGGGATAAACAGATACTGACAAACAGACAGACAGACAGACAGACAGACAGACAGACAGGAACAAGTAGGCAGACAACCTAATAAACACACGCGCGAGCGTGTACAATATGTCCCTAAACAATTCCTTGTTAGCGAGTTTGGCACTGATGCAGCCGACAACCCTGTTTTCCAGCACATTGCTCCTCAGTGCGGTGCCGTCATCTGGCGACCTTGAACAGCCAACGGCTTGCTGCGTAGTGCTCTGTGTTGGCCTGGTGAGACGGGGATAGGGAGAGCAGCATCACTGAGGGTACCGCACACATATCAACGTACAGGAACACATTCGGGATGGTCAATATAAAAATGGTGACAGTAATAGTAGTAGTAGCAGTAGTAGTAGTAGTAGTAGTTGTAGTAGTTGTTGTAGTAGCAATAGTAGTAGTAGTATGTTGTTGTAGTGGTAGTGGTGGTGATATTGATGGTGTTGGTGGCGTAGTGCAAACCAGCAAGGATTAAGAAGGCATAACGAAACTTTGAGGAAAAAATATTTGATTTTCAACGTACAAGGTTACCAGAGATAAAAACCTCACGTATCCGATCAAAAACAGAAACTCTATCACAGAGCTGAGCAGAAGCAACGGAAACTGTGATAATATGCCAGTAAATGTCACGACAAAATTAAAAAAGGGGAGGGGGGGGGGGGGGGGGAATTTAAAGTTTCAGTTGGTAAATTTATTTTTGATTCTCGTACACCAGAGTCAACCACCAAAATTGACTCGGTATTCCAAAGGTGAACATGCACACACGCAAATGAGCACGCCCCCCCCCCCCCCCCCCCCCCCCCCACACACACACACACACACACACACACACACACACACACACACACACACACACACACGAGAGAACACATTCAGAAGCAAGCATACACACGAGGCTCAGAGACGTCAACAAGATTAATTAACAGTTTTATGTATACATTTTATGCAAATGAACTTTACGGCTCATTAGAGTCAGCTGCTTGTGTTGAATTACATTATTCTAAAATAAACACACACTTTACCTCCAGTGAAAAGACAGCTTTTGTATTGGCATTTATAAAACATCATTTTTCTATTTCATTTTTAAGTTTGTATCAATCAAAATGATCACCCGCATAGTTTTTC
>JADBJO010000831.1:435000-437500 GCA_016801955.1 Conus betulinus | reverse complement strand
AGTGCTTGCCAAGACAAGATTCCTTTCGCGTCAGAGAGTGCTGTAGTCTGAATGCCAGTGAAGTGACTCAGCGGCAGTGCAGTGTCTCCTGTTGTGAGTGGCAGTATGGGGAGCAGACCTGGATTCCTCCCTTTGGACTGCAAGCTCTTGAACGGAGGCAAGGTGACTAACATCAGTGCAGTTTCTCCTATTGTAAGTGGCAGTACGGACATTAGACTGGGATTCCTCCCTCTGGGGCTAAAAGCTCTTGAACGGGGGGTAGAAAGCGACTCAACATCAGCACAGTGTCTCCTACTGTGAATGGCAGTAGGATTTCTCCCTTCGGACTACATGTGTGTGTGAGACACGACGACCTGGGTTTGGCTACTGCATGTCGAAATGAACAGTATGAGGTAAAATATGTAAACAGGAAACCAAAGTGACCCAACCTACCCCCGACCCCCCCCCCCCCCAACCCACCCTCCACTCCCACTTAAAGTCTGAAAAGAATTAACAAGAGAAAAGGTTAGAGGATACGTGAGTCGGAAGTAAGTAGCATTCAAAGATGAGTCACTCATGGGCTGGATAGAGACTTTTAAAACCTCTTTCAATTCATTTATATTCGTGCATCGCCTGTCTCTACGGACGCAAAGCATGCACAGTAAAACTCTAGATTCAATGCCCTGCCCGCAATCGGTGGCTAATGAGAACTAATTAAAATGGCTTGCATTCTCCGACTCCTATCCCACCCCCTCTCTCTACACCCCCACCCTTTCCTGCACAAAGTGAACAGATGCTTGAAGATTGTATGTTAATCAAACGAAAACAGAAGGGAAGAGGGAGTACACGAAAAATGAGGGAAAGAAAAAAAAAAGAACGAATGAAATGAAGAATGAATGAAAAATGAGATGAGGGAAAGTGGAGGAGAGAAAGCATTTTCATCATTATCAGCGTCATCATCTTGATAAAAGAAAGAATGAAGCAAGTAAAGAATAAAGTCAAGTCATGTTGATTATAGCCTGGCCAACTGTGGTGGCATTATTTGGGCTGGAAAGAAGATAGAGTCAACGAAAAAAAGACTTAAGAAGAAGGAATGAGCGCTCACTGATCAAAGGCCCGGTCCTGAGAGTGCATTAATGAAGGAAAAAAAACGCAAGCCATGATGGAAAAAAAAAAACACCCCTAGATGTAGAAACTTCACTTTAGATTCCGTACCCCGCACGTTTATTTTCTTTGTGGTATATTTGACAAGTTCTCCTCTTCCCTTCTTACCTCCGTTCCCTCACTCATCCTTCATTCTACCTGTCCTTCCCCCCCCCCCTCCCCTTCCTACCCCTGCTCTTAGTCAACTCCTGCACACACACACACACACACACATATATATATATATATATATATATATATATATATATATATATATATATATACACTGCTAAAACGCCTAATAAAAATCTTAAGGTGCTCAACCCCTTGGGGAGCAACATCTGTTAAAAATAGTATGATAAAAGGAATTTTTAAAGTTTTAAAATCAACAGGTCTGTTTCGAGCCAGCGCTCTCGTCAGGATGGTTTTGGGGCGCCTACTGCCGGTGTTATATGGCCTGATGTCACTGTTTGCACGTGCGGATTGGCTGCACGTATTGTTCGGTTTTTTTTGGGTTGTTTACAGTTCAGGGTGCGTTTGCTGACAACGATTTCCATTTGTGCCTGCAGTTGTTTACTATTTCTACTTTAGTATTTAGGGTTGCTAAGTATGGTTTGCATAGTATTAACCATTTTTCTGTTGAACATAGGTTGCATCTTTTTGAAATGTTGTTGTATGGTGATGCCCTTTTTATGATTTTCCAGGATATGTTATGGTTTTTTTTTTGTCTTTAAGTCTCCAAATATATTTGCTCAGTTCTGTTTGGTTTTTGTATTTTTCTTTGTTGAATGACTTTTCTTTTTTAGCACAATTGCAGGTCATATCAGGGCTATCACCGCGTTGAAGTAAACTCAAGTCATTCAAAAAAAAAACAAACAAAAAAAAAAAAAACCTCGTTCACACAACCCTTTAAAATACACCTTCTAAGATTACACCGGAAATTTCGTTAAAAATCTTTCCTCCGTAAACTCTTAGATTAGATGAAAAATGTTGATCTCTTTCAGAAATTCAAAAGATCACATCTCTGAAGAAGGTTTTCATGGAGTCTGCTGTGAAGTGTTTACGTCTCACATCGTGCCAGTCCTAACTCTCTAAAAGAATATGCTTCACAGTGAGAGCACAACGGATCCCTTTGCCGTTTGAAAGATAAGAATGGGTGTAAAAGGGGCCTGTATGCAAACGCCACAAGACTGGATTTTTTTTGCTTTTTTTTTTTTTTTTTTTTTCGGCCGCCCAGGGCTTGGACGGATTTGGGAACACTTTGTTACCCGTTTGCGGTCGTCGACATGTAATCTCGGAGCTGAAGGCTGTGCTGTCCTATCCTTGATCTGCAGTTTCCCTGGAATGGAGGACATGGAGAGACTGGATCAGGAGCATC
>JADBJO010000831.1:425000-430000 GCA_016801955.1 Conus betulinus | reverse complement strand
GACGGCTTGAGGGACTCTGGCTTCCATGCCGGAGTCCTTGCCGTAGAAGTTGGAACACAGGAATGTGTAGGCTTCTCAGCCTGTGATCACATGAAACCGTTATTCCAGATCATGATTTGTGGCTTCCTGTCGTGTAGACCTTTTGATGCTGGAGCTACTAGTAGCTTAGTGTGTGTGTGCGTGTGTGTACGTGCGTGTGTGTGTGTGTGTGTGTGTGTGTGTGTGTGTGTGTGTGTGTAACGAGAGAGAGAGAGAGTTACAGAGAAGGGGAGGGGGAGTCCTATTTGCATACACAAGTTCGGCTTTGAATCATTGTGGGAGCGGTTTTTGTTTTGTTTGTTTGGTTTTTTTCTATTCACTCGGGCAAAGATTCAAATTACGGAGAAAAGTCCAGGCACTGGTAAAGACAGCTGCTTTCCTGGATGATACGAAGTCTTCATGGTCGCCCGTGCTCTCTGGTTCACACACTCAAGCAAATTAAAATGAGTAACGTTCATCTTTGAAACAGTATTTCTTAGAGAACGCATTTTTCAAAAACTGCGATTGAAGGAAAGCGAAGAAAGAGATGTGTTATGTAGTCATATCTAGGTCAAGGTAGGCTAGCAAGAATGGCTGCAAATGAACACACAAACACTACAAGAAAGGTCAGGTTTGTTCTCGCCCATATCGTTGTGTGAGGTTACTTCCCTTCCCCCTCCATCTCCTCTCCCTCTCCTCCTCTATCCCCTCGCTCCCCCCACCCCCACCTCCCCTCCGCCCCACATCGAAAAAAAAAAAAATTAAATGTCGCTGATGTAAAAGATCTCAGAATGTAATATACTAAAACGGGAACTTGAGGGAGAGTCCCCCCTCCACCCCCCCCCCCCACTTCCTGCTTCCCATCCCCCCCCCCCCCCCCTCTTTAACTATTCAACTTTTTTTTTCTAGTAGCAAGATATCCCCAAATGGAGGATACTAAAGCAGCAAAATGAGAGAGAGAGAGAGAGAGAGAGAGAGAGAGAGAGAGAGATAGTGTGGGTATAGATATCTTTTTGATCCTGTGTGTAAAAAAAATTGCCTGAAAGTGTTTGAAAATGGAGAGCAAAGATTCTTTTTTTAAATGAAAAATATCAGTATGGCGTGATAAAATGTTCATGCCGTGAACTGCCGCTCGTAACGTACGTGGAAAAACGTGCAGGGCGGGCTTTCGCTTTTTTTTTTTTTTTTTTTTTGTAATGTCAAACCACCCGTGACGGAATCGGGTGCGCTTCATGTGTCTCGCACAAGACACTCCAGTGTACACAAGACGCTCCAGTGTGCTTCTGGTGCTGTCAGAAAACAAGCAGACATTGGATGTACCATTTCAAGCCGTCATTTCCGACGTTAGTGCCATGTGCGCATCATGTCGGTGTCCGCGTGAAAACGGTGTTGTTAAAGCCCTTCCACGCGCTGTGTACTCACGCGACGAAGACTCTTGGATGTATTTGAGGCTGTCATTCCAGGTATTGTGACATTCAGTGTTGTCCGTTTAATGCTGGGCAAACGTTTGATTTTGTAAAAATATCATCGTGGTATTTATGATCAAGAAAAAAAAAAAAGGAAAACATGAGAGGCAGTATGCCGATTCGACTCACGTGCAACGTGAGATGATAGGGTAAGGGGTGGGAGATGGGTGGAGAAGAGGGGGATACGGGAGAATTTGGAAAGATGGTGGTATGTAACATGATTTCGGTATCTGTCAGTTGCGCAACAGGCATGTGTCGTCAAAAAGAAAACCCTCGTTTCCTTGATTGTTTTGTCTCATGTTACGCACCCGTTTTAACCCTGACGTGTTTCAAAATGTGGGTCGTCATCTCATGTAGACGTACCCGATTGCCTGTCATTTATTTGGCGCATTCTTTTCCGGTTGCCTCTCTTTCCTCCGCGCTATGAAATTCTGTGTGGTTGCCGTCACAAAGAGGTGTCATTTGGAAACTGTTGTTTTGAAAGAAAAAAAAAGAGTGAAGCTATTGTTTGTTCTACGTTTGGTGAAATATTGATAACTGCTCCTCTGCTCTGCACAAGCTGTGTGAAACAGTCTGCTCGCTGAAGGCTGTCTACTTACGATACCATTTAGCATCTGTTTTGCCAATGGATAAAGTACTTCCACTTTGACACAGTTTTCTCAGAGAATGTCACTTTTGTGGTATTGATGAATCACTCCAAACATTCACTGTAGATTTGGAGCTTTATTCGGTCTTTGTACACATTTGGGCAGGGGATGTCTGTACGGGTGTTATCAATAGTTCAAGTTCTGCCAAGTTCGATCCTGCGAAGTATGTAGTTTGCCGGTAGGAAGGTTATCACAGATGCACGAATGCAATCTCTCCTCTCTCTCTCTCTCTCTCTCTCTCTCTCTCTCTCTCTCTCTCTCTCTCTCTCTCTCTCTCTCTCTCTCTCTCTCTCTGTGTGTGTGTGTGTGTGTGTGTGTGTGTGTGTGTGTGTGTGTGTGTGTGTGTGACTCGTGCACATACTCAGACACACATACACACACACACACACACCACTCACACACACACACACACATACACACACACACACACACACACACACACACACACACACACACACACACACACACACACACACACACACACACACACACAGGGCCAGCCAAAACAGGGTGATCAAATGTACTGACTTTGTTTACACACGGCAGCCAAAAAGCAAAGACGAGATAATGAGAAAACTCTCTCTCTCTCTCTCTCTCTCTCACACACACACACACACACACACACACACACACACACACACACACACACACACACACACACACACACACTCATTCAAGGACAAACCAAACAGGGTGATCACCTAGACCCATTTTGTTTACACACACCAGCCAAAAAGAAAGCAGGAGATAATAATATATTTCCTGCCTGACCTTCTAACCATAAGACAACATTCTTGATCAAATTCAAGATAAAGGAGATTATACAAACAGAAAGAACCGATCCAAGCAGCTTTCTATGTTATTCCTCTCTCTCTCTCTCTCTCTCTCTCTCTCTCTCTCTCTCTCTCTCTCTCCTCTCTCTCTCTCTCTCTCTCTCTCTCTCTCTCCGCCAATATTGATTTCTCATTCAGTGTTTGCAAAAAGTGTCGAACTACTGTGTGATCCGTGTCAAGTAGGGGGGGGGGGGGGGGGGGGGGGGAACCGCGAAAGGGATCGAAAATGTAGGGAATGCTGGGATGATCACATGAAAGGGTATCCCAATCTGCCATGAACACTAGAGGAATCCCATACACAGCCCCACGTCTTCATATAATCCTCTTTCTAGTTTAATTTGTTGAGACAGGGGGACGAAAGGGAGAGAAATGTGCTCAAAAACCTGAAAGGGGGCACAGAGAAAGAGAGAGAGAGAGAGAGAGAGAGAGAGAGAGAGAGAGAGAGAGAGAGAGAGAGAGAGAGAGAGAGAGTAAAGGACTGAAAGAGGATTAGGTTTTGAAAAAAAAAAATTAAAGTTCCCATGGTCTCTTCGCCATGAGGACATCGAGCTGTCAGGGGTTACCGTATCTAGGGCACAGTGTGATGGAAGGCGGGGCTCGTCATTCTCCTTCCACCGCCTTTAACCTTCCCTGAGCTGAATCAGGTACCCATGTACTGCTGGGTGGACAGAGAGGGTATTTCAGCCCGAAAAAAAATTCCACCCTCGGAATGGTTCGAACTCGCGGCCGTCAGATCCACAGACAAACGCTATAACAACTGACCATGGACCCCACTAACAGCGGGTATTGAAAAAAAAAAAAAAAAAAGAAGAAGAAAAAGAGAAGAAGAAAAAGAGAGAAACATAGCTTCCAGTCAGTCTGTATATTATTCCAGAGGGAAGTATCGCAAACGATTGTACAAGTTTCAGTAAAAATTTTGTAGGTCGCGCCTTCGACCACGCTGCCCAATCTGGGTCGGCCTGTGCCGATTTGTCGACTGGAATCGCTTGTTCTTTCGTTTCAATATCCTGTTCGGCTACGTAAAAGGCTCGAGATCAGTTTTCCCTAAAATGACTGATTCTTCTTTAGTCCTGTTACTATTGGATGAAACGTCTAAAGATCTGTCGTTATATGATCAAAGCTTTGTCAGTCGCTGTCCTAATAACCTCTCTCTCTCTCTCTCTCTCTCTCTCTCTCTCTCTCTCTCTCTCTCTCTCTCTCTCTCTCTCTCTCCACTAGAGCTGGTTACAATGAAAATATTGGTTAAGAAGCAACCTAACTATTACAATGTTGTCCTTCTTAAACTGTTGTGACATCAGCATGGCTGGAAAGGAAATCTTGCTTAGAATATGACTTAATCACTGTACAACTACCACTTAAACTTCTCGTCATAAAGTTCTTGTTATAAAGAAAATCTTAGTCTTCATGTGATGTAACCAGTAAATGTTAGTATCATTATTTGAACTGAAGTTCACATTACAAAAGCTTATGTGTACCAGTGACTGCAAAAAACTGTTGTTGTGCTTTAAGCAGATTGATCATGAAAATAACTGTATTTCCTTGATGTACCTTCCCTGTTACGACGACTTAACATATTTGAATTTAATTGTATCTGTTGGTTCTCTCTCTCTCTCTCTCTCTCTCTCTCTCTCTCTCTCTCTCTCTCTCTCTCTCTCTCTCTCTCTCTTCTTCTTCTCTTCTCTCTTCTTCTTCTTCTTCTTCTTCTTCTTCTTCTTCTTCTTTTCTGCCCCTCTCTCTCTCCCTCTCCCCCTCTTTCTCTCTGCCATGAAGCGGCCCTGCGGTGGGCAGGGGCAGGAAGGAAAGAATCAAAGGGGGTAGGGGGGGGATAGGAGGGAGATGGCTCGATCATTTCGTTCAGGAGTCGCAGAACATAAGTTTCATCAATAGAAGACAAAATATTCAGTGGAACGAAGACTGTCGACTTGTCGACTGTGATTCGTGTTAAATGACTTTCGTTCATTTATTCGTTATAAAATGCTTGTTTCAGATCTCGAAATGTCAGTTTTCCCGAAATTCAGCTATCATCTTCTTGCCTG
>JADBJO010000831.1:405000-420000 GCA_016801955.1 Conus betulinus | reverse complement strand
GTTATGGAAAAATCAAGCCACTTTTACTGTTTAGATTTACTAAATCTTGTTTGGACAAAACTCCCTTTTGTTTTGTTCCTCACAGAAATATTCTGCATTTGATTTGTGGTTGTGGAGTCGAGTTACAAATTTTGTTAACCCCAGGAGCAAATTGGGGGGGGGGGGGGGGGGGGTGTTGCGAGGTTTGGGAATATTATTGTAGACACTGCTTTATGATAGCCTATCAAGTTGGAAGAAACTCCAGGAGAATTAATCGCAGGTCTTCAGAGAAGAACACCCCCCCCCCCCCCCCCCCCCCACCACCACCACCCCCCCCCCCCCCCCCTAAACAAGTGTTTCGACCTTGAACTCCTTTCACTCTAAGTGGCCGGGTCGCATCCAGGTCATGACTCAGATTCCGTAACAGTATTGTAGAAACTGCTTTATGTTACGTTCTTTTTCTTTTCTTTTCTTTTCTTTTTTTATTTTCAATATTTTCATACTTTCTTGACGCAAACAATGTCCAGTTTAAGACCATCTTCTGCCCCGTCTGTGAATATAGTTCTGAGAGAGAAGTACGTTACGTTGTTGAGAACGTCTGCACCGTGAGTAATCGAAATGTGTGTGTGTGTGTGTGTGTGTGTGTGTGTGTGTGTGTGTGTGTGTGTGTGTGTGTGTGTGTACGTGCGTGTGTGTGTGTGTGTGTGTGTGTGTGTGTGTGTGTGTGTGCGCGCGCGCACGTGCGTGTATGTGACTATTTGGAGATAGAAATTTGATCTCACGTGATAGAATATACATTTGTGAGCGATGAACCAAAAAAGGCTCCCTGAAGAGTTTGCTTTGTTCGGAAGGTTAGCGCGAGGTGATCTGTGAAAGCAACCTCGACAACGGAAAGTTTTTAAGCTGACCCGGTCATTTCGCATACCGCATTTGCCATCTGGTGCCAACATTCAGGGATGAATGATGTTCTGTGATAGCTTACCGAACTGCAACTTTCTCAAAGTTTCAACAAATGTTTGATACTGGAGTCTGCACCTTTGTTTTTAGACAGTGAAACGTTGTGCATCTTTTATTGTTGTGTACTGTGTTGGTGATTACCACCTTCGTTTACCGACTAAATGACTTTAAAAAATAATGTGTCATGACGTTAGATATTCATGCGGAGAGAGCGTGTGTGTGTGATGAAAACATGCATTTATATCAATTTTCCCAAATCGATTTTTGCTTGTTAAGGCAAACGTTCTAAGACTAGTTTTAAGGCCGCTGGTGACGTTGTTCTTTAATTAAATAATGTATACATATCCCATGTCTGTTGAAAGCTTGGTTCATTTTAGAGTGGTTCGGATGAATAGACATGAAGTAAAATCGTGGTGTCTGTCAATAAGACGATGAACTTTCGGCAGAAAATATTAAACCTGACTCATACCTGCTGATTTAGACTTCGCGCAATGAGCTCTGTCGGCCATCTTGTTACGCAGTTGGTACAAAAATTTATACCTGTTAGTTTATTCTTTCTCGCCTTCACTATTGTAATGCGTACTGCCTGGATCTCAGAAACACCGTTTTAACAGATTTAAGAAGGTGCCACACCTGTATTTCTTAGTTCCTCCAAATTCCAAGATGGCTGTCCACATCTTCGTGATTGGCACTGGCTCCCTGTTTCAGAAACATTCCACCATACGTTAAGCTTACAATCCAACAGATATTTCAGGAAACTCGATTACATCTTTTCTGTGTCACATCGTGCAAGGTTGCGTGCCTTTGTGCTACATACTGTACATACTGTCCCGCCTCTCTCATGGTTAGGATTCCTACTTTCTCCCTTAGGATTCCTTATTCTCCAAGGTGAGCGCTCCTTGTTTGGCGTCCCTCTATTTGGAAGACAGTTCTGCTAATGATCCATCAATCTTTCAAAATCCAGTCTAAAATACAAAATAACTCAATACCTGAAAACTTCAAACTCCATAACTCGACACCAGTAAGTGTGTCCGTAGCCAGTGGGATTGTGAACATGAACTTGATTCCCCGCCCCCTCCCTCCCTCCCTCCCTCTCTGGTATGGATGTGTTTGGTGGGTTGGTAGTAGCTAAGGATGGGGATGGGATTGTATGTGTGTGTGTGTGTGTGTGTGTGTGTGCGTGCGTGCGTGCGTGCGTGTGTGTGTGTGTGTGTGTGTGTGTGTTTATTTATAAAGTAATGTGTGGTTTAGATAATTTGGTCTTTCTGTTGTAAGCTTTCATAGCAAGGAAATGAAGCTGAGCGTCTCGGGAAAGTATTCACGGCAACAATCATGTAGACAATGATATGTTTTCTCCGATATCCTTCTCGACGCAGATGTGCTATTTCTATGTCCTTTCTAAAATCACACGTGAAAAACAAACAACCAACCCAGGATGACCGTAGAATTTCACTCGTCTCTTCACCCAGAATATACTTTTCATTGGGTGTGAAAATATTTTTTCCCACTTCTGATGAGATAAAAACAGGGTAGGTGTGGGTTAATACCAGGTAACAACAGGTGGGTTAACACCAGGTAACAACATGAAAGGGTAAATTGTTCTCAACCCGGAGTACTCTTTTCATGAGCTGTGAAATGTTGTTTCTGCTAAACAGAAGCCGTCACGAGGTGTGATGAACGACTGTCGTACATCATTAGCATGCACACAGGTGTGGAACGTTAATTCCCTGTAGATCTACCTTCTTTTGAAACGCATCCTATGCCTGAGGGTTGGTAGGTCGAAGCTTGGTTTTCATCGTTCGAGTTAAAAGACGGACCTTGTGCGTGCCATTGTGACACGGTGGTGAGCGTCAAGGGCTGGGAGATCGGAGGTTCGAATCTCGCCAGAACCACGATCACACTCGTGCGACTGTGACTGTCTTGCTGGTAAAATGGAAAGACTGTTACCACACCATACAGTCGTTGAAACGGAGAGACAAACTGACTGCATTGTCCGTTTGCTTGTTCGTTTGCTTGTTTGTTTGTTTGTAAAAAGATGACACCTACTTAAATGAAGTGTGTGTGTGTGTGTGTGTGTGTGTGTGTGTGTGTGTGTGTGTGTGTGTGTGTGTGTGTGTGTGCGTGCGTGTGTGGAAAGACTGTGGCACCTAGTTCAATGAAATGATGACCTGATCGCTTGAATGGAAAGACCGAGGCCAGATCACACTGCCACTTGGATAAAACCAATGTAACCACATAGTCGATTGACAGGACGACTGTGACTGCTAGCTGTTAAAATAGAATCTGACCACTTCGTCGTATTAATGGAAAAAACTCCCACTGCATTAGGTTACAGTCGTTTAAATCACGCTAGCTACATAGTCGCTTAAATCACGCTAACAACATAGTCGCTTAAATCACGTCAACTACGTAGTCGCTTGAAACACGGTAACTACATGGTCCTTTAAATCAAAAGAATGTGATTACTTTCCGGCTTATGCAGAGATTCTGAAGACGGAAGGGTAAAAAAATATGTAGATTGAACGAAAAACAATTGACGTAAAAAAACTAAGACCGTCTGTTTTGATGACAGATACTGTCTTATGTTCAGAGAGAGAGAGAGAGAGAGAGAGAGAGGGGGGGGGGCGGGGGGGGGGGGGGGGGGGGGGAGGGGGGGGGGGGGGGGGGGGGGGAGGGGGGGGGGGGGGGGGGGGGGGGGGGGGGGGGGGGGGGTTGCACTGTCAGGTGCCAAGCACTGTGATGACGTGCCAAAGTCAGGAATTCGGAGTCGATGACAGCTGCATTTAGAGAAGCACTCGGCGAAAATCTCACCAGCCGAATGCTGCATTCCACGGAGTCTGTGACGTTCCAACAATACGTCATGCGTCACTCTGCGATTTAGTAGCGAAAGGAAGGCAGAAACACGTCAGTATCTTAGCACCGAAATCACGTGGTAACTTCGTATGATAAAATGCCATCACAGTCGCAGAGTAGACCTTTGTTCGTCTTAGTCTACGGCTACGATTTGCAAGCGCTGCCGTACATAAAAGTCATGCATACGGTAGGGTATACTGCAAAAATCGTCACACCAGTGACGCGTAAAAGTCCGCCATGACAGAAAGAAAATGTTCAACGTCGTTCCTTTTGTTGACAGAAGAAAAAAACTATTGTAACCCCCCCTTCTAACACAATAACAACGACCGCATAGTCGTTTTTAACGAAGAGACTGCAACCACGATCACTGAAAAACAGTGACCGACCACGCAGTCGCTTAAAACTGAACGACCGCATAACCATGTACTTGCTTTAACAGACAGAACAACCTCATAGACGCATAATCAAAACTGACGGAAAGGCCACTTAAGATTGAACTACTGTACGTAACCATACATTTACTTCAATTGAGATGCCTTATTGAAGTTGCGCAAAGGAAAGGTTGAGTACATAGTCGATTAAAACTAAAAGAGATTAGTTGCTTAGTGGAAATACTGACCAAGCAGTCGCGGGAATGGAGTCTGGTCACGCTGTTGCTTAAAAGGAAATAACATCATTGTCGCCGGTTTAAAAAAGAAAAAAAAAAAGAAAAAAAAAAAAAAACTGAGCACATAATCCTGAAATTGAAAATAGTGTGACGAATAATTACATTAAGTATGGATACTTCACGGATCCATTTTTCGGCAGCTGCTAAAATGTCACATGTGTGTGTGTGTGTGTGTGTGTGTGTGTGTGTGTGTGTGTGTGTGTGTGTGTGTGCATAAGTGTGCGCGCGCGTGCGTGTTTATCAAAGACAATAAGAGAGAGATTCAAGTCAAAAGGAAACTGGGGAACATAACTAAGGTCTGGACTTTTCGGGTGTTTTTTTTTTTTTCCCTCTCATTTTTCTTAGCCTTCGTTCACGACGTTCATGTATGTATTTTCGTGAGCACGGAAAACTTGTTAGTGGAGAAACGCCAAGCTACAACAATAAATCAGAAATGCTCCTCATGCGTTTCGTTGCGTCAGAAATGGCAGAAATTATGAGGCATATTTGTTTGGGAAAGCGGCGGTGTTTATTTGTGGGGAGGTTCCACGAACACAAAATCGCAGAAGAGCGGGCGAGCATCTTTCCCTTAAGTGAATGCACAAGAGTGGTGGAAGTAACATTTCCTGGGGGTGTGGGGGGTTTTGGGGGGACACCAAGCCAGGGGGGGGGTCCGGGTTGGGGGGGGGGGGGGGGGGAGGGGGGTTGGGGGGGGGTTGGGGGGGGGGGGGGGGGTTGTTCGGGGGGGGGGGGGGGGGGGGGGTGGTCACCGGGGGTCTTTGTTGGGGGGGGGGGGGGGGGGGGGGGGGGGGGGGGGGGGGGGGGGGGGGGGGGGGGGGGGGGGGGGGGGGGGGGGGGGGGGGGGGGGGGGGGGGGGGGGATACCAGCAGTGACAAAATGCACATTTCCTCAAGAGAGCCGTGTTTTGTTCGAATGACTCCAGGACGTCGACCTCCGGGTGCACATATATTTCCTCAGAGAAGCATGTGTTCCTCGAGGGACTGCGGTACATCGATCGCGGTTGTTTCGTTGGGCGTTTCGACGCTATTCGTGTAACAGCTTGTCATACACAAAGACGTACACAGGAAAAAAAAAAAAAAAAAAAGAGTTCAGTTAGTTACATTGCACTGCACTGCCGATTCGCCAGCAGATGCACAATTTTAGTTGTGTGTGTGTGTGTGTGTGTGTGTGTGTGTGTGTGTTTTGGAGGGGGGTGCCCCATCCTTGTGCGTTGTGCGCCGCAGATGAAACAGGAATAAACCGATCTGAAATGCTTTTACCGTGATTTTCTCCAGCGGGCCTGTCCAGCCCTCTGTTGTCTGCTGTTTCGTTTTCAAGCGAAGGGAAGTTGCATGTCTACCAGATGCGATGCCATTGACTTCTGATGCCAATCTCACAAAACGTTTCTCCCGGTCGTAAAAATGAAAACACCGTGCAAAACAGCACTGAAATCCATTTGGTACACTGCAAAAACAAACACAAGAAACACGCATGCCCCCGCCATGGTGGAGATAATGTTTTTTAACCCCACATTTGTGGATTTTGTCAGCCTGCCAGCAACAGCAGGAAAAAACTATCAAATAGGTTTTAAACGAAAATAGGTGGAAATGCAAAGTCACATGTGAGCCGGGGACAACATCGTGACACTTTGGTGGGGATCTGGATTAAAAGACGGATTCGGGATTTCTTTCTTTTCTGTTTTCTTTCCTTTCTTTCTTCCTTTTCCTTTTTCTTTTTCTCTTTTTTTTCAACACTATTTACTTTTACTGGCGTTGCAAGATTCGATATTCTTTAATATCTCCCGTAAACTGTTAAAGAAGTAATCGATGGATCCCAGTAAAAGAAACGGGGTCTGTAAAATATATTTGTATGTTTGTCCTTGTAAGATTTGGTGAGAATCTGGCTTATAGCCCGAGTTTAGTGAGCAAAGTAACAGTCACTAGTGTGTGTATGTGTGTGTGTGTGTGTGTATGTGTGTGTGTGTGTGTGTGCGCGCGCGCGCGCGCGTGTGCGTGTATGTGTTTGAAGGGAGGGAGGGATATTCATTCAGTCCTCGCATTGTGACAAGTTAAACCCCTACCAAAATGTAGCTGAGACTTTAAGAATTCAGTCACATTTTCTGGAATTCCGTGTATTTGTGATGGTTTTGGAGAGTGTCAAGAGATATATGACAGGTTCGGGTGGGACTTGACTGAAGTTGTTTGATCTTGGCAGGGGTCTGCGCTCCCCTGACACTCCTCCTAGTTTCAGCATGAAATCTTTAATAACTGTCTTGTGAAAAAGACCTAAGAATATTGTTAACCAATAGATTTGGATCTACGTACATTATAATGGTGGTTTCTCAGCCTTATTCGTTTCTTCAGACCTTGACCAACGCCTTCTTCAATACGAGAGGACCATTGTCGTACAGTCGTGTTGCGCGATGAGATAACGTTCAGCCCACAAACGCGGGCACAAACGGTAGTGCTGAGACTGCACTGTCTTCTGACCGGCGATCCACGTCCCTGGCAGGGTCACCACTAGAGACCGATGATGACGTCCAGAGGCCACAGGTGACGATGACGGAAGACCTGACTGGACTATGATGACAGATGTCGAAGACGTAGATCAAGATGACTCGAAAGTGGGTCAGGGAAATTATCACGACTCTCGATGACCCACTTTAAGGCTATTTTAAACTTTTAATTTGGATATGCTGCTGTGTTCGATAGTGACCTAAATAAGTCACCTGACCTTGGTAGTTCAATTTGCGTCATCACATATCTTCAGCTCAGTAAAGGCCTTCAGTACTGATCATGATCTGTCAATCAAGGGGATCATCAAACGCGAGGACAATCGAAGCTCTATCACTCTGGGATCAATTGACCGAAGGACATATCAACGCTAAGATACGACAAATTTTTACCTTGCTCATCGGTGACTCAGTTCATCATATAATTCGTTTTTGCTAATACTCCAGAAGAGACCAAAAAAAAAAGGAAGAAAATTCCGAAAGAACAAATGAAACCAGTGTGAAGACAATAGCATGATCTCAGAAAAAAAAACAAAAAAAAAACTTGCCTTCAATACATTAAACAGAGAGAATTAATGAAAAAATATGAAGGAAAAAAAATTGACAAAAAAGACTGAAATGTAGGAGATAAGTGTTTGTGCACGAACGAACGTGCATGTTCTCTAAATATCATATGCATGAATGAATGTTAGTAGTATGCTTAATAGTGTATAACGTACAATAAAGCCCAAGCACACACATGCAAGTTCAGAGGAATGGGAGATGTTAAGGAAGAAAGAGGCCGTAATAGTTTCTGGAATGCACACGTCTGAAACTAATTCAGTTCATGTGAAAGTGGAGGCCCTATTAGACCTGAAAACAAACAATAACAAAAAGAACAGTATGATCCAAAAGATAAGCGGAGAAACTCCGATTCATTTCTTTGTCATTGCCTCAGCCTTTTGAAGCATGGCAGTTCCAATAGTTTCCACCACCAGTCCGAGAACGTGACAAGTTATGTTGCATAGAAAATATAAATAGTGGTACTTAGAAAAGATTTATTTCTGGTTTTGAAATTTTAAGACAGTATTTAGCTAGTTTGTGTCGAAGTTAAAGTCGATTTCAACAGAAAGAGGCTGAATTGGAGACTATTTCAGTTACTCTCTCTCCGACGCCCCCCCCCCCCCCCCCCCCCCCCTCTCTCTCTCTCTCTCTCTCTCTCTCTCTCATTTTTTAGAAAATATGCATATACGCCGGGCTACGCGTTTTTGCCGAATTCTGTTACCTTCTTTGGGATTGGTACTAGGCAGGAGAGCAATTCACCTGTTGCGTTGAATTCCTGGCATCCAGTCCCATCACAAAATTTCACTCAACGCACGCATGCGACATTTCAGTTTCAATGGTGCTATAGCCTAGCCGACTACAGAGCACGTTTACACGGTTGTCGCCACAAAGAGTGAATAGGAATTCTTTAACAAAAAAAAAAAACACAACAATAAAAAAAAAAAAAAAAAAAGCGACATACATGTCACAGCCATATCGCACACATTAAAATCGGTTTATAACAAGGTGGCTGTAGTGTTGACAACCATATCCGGCTTACACGAGAGGGTGCCGATACGTCTGCCGCTTTTTTCTTTTTTTTTTTCACCCTACGTGTGTAAAAAAAAAAAATAGAGGAAAACAAAAAGAAAAGTACAGTAAGGCGGCAAAAATCCACAATAGGGGTGAGGTGCCACGAAAAAAAATACAGCAATGGTCACACGTCAGGAAAGTAGATACATAGAATGGACAGCCAGTGGCTACTTAAAGAGGTGTTTACAGCCATACTGTCTATTTGCCAGGAAATCAACAAACAAACAACAATAACAACAACAAAACAGACATGTTCTACATTTGGACAAAAGTATTTCTGCACAAAAACATGTGAATGGGCCACAAAGCAGGAACAAAGGCAGAGAACGGCTGTAATGAATTTTTTTTCAAGGCAGCATCAAAGACAGTGACAGAAAAGGAAAGTGCACACCACACACACACACACACACACACACACACACACACACACACACACACGCACGCACGCACGCACGCACACACACACACACACACACGCGCGCACACACGCACGCACGCACACACACACACACACACACACACACACACACACACACACACACACACACACACACACACACGCACACGCTGAGAACTAGTTACTGACAGCAAGAAAAATGCACACGTGGCTGCTGATTCCAAAGATGACGGCACCACGCTCCCCTCCCTCATCCCGCCCCTCCTCCATGGTAAACAACTTGTCGTCGCTGCGCATCCCAGCTCTTTGAAGAGAGGCGTGTGGATACGGGAAGGAATCGAACGTGCAGCTGAAACAAGAAAACAAGTGACAAGAAACGGGGCCTCGTTCTGCACAGTATTTCCACCGGCCCCCAACCGTGACGTAATGGACACGACAGATGGAAAGAACAGCATTTGGGGAGGAGTCCTTTTCCACATGAAAAGTCTCTCTCTCTCTCTCTCTCTCTCTCTCTCTCTCTCTCTCTCTCTCTCTCTCTCTCTCTCTCTCTCCTCCCCCCCCCCCCCCTCTCTCTCTGTCTCTCTCTTCTTCGTTTTTTTTTTCTCATAAGTGTACATTCAGATACGTCAAAAATGAAACATACCGTGAAACTTTTTTTTTTTTTTTTTTTTTTTCCTTGTCATAAAAAAGGATAAACAGTGTTTTATTTTACACAGAAAATTTCTTCTTATTTATATCCAACCTGGCCTACTTTTCTGATGCTTGTTGTATATGCGACTGGCTCAAATGGGAAGATTGAAACCACACAGTGGAGGTTTATCTACTTGACGTTTTCGCCTACGAGAGTGTTGCTCAAATTTCCCTAATCGGCGTGGCTGTATCTGCAATCCTTGGGCAAAGTGGACGTCAGGGTATCAACTTTAGGGAAGGATTCGTGGAGTACAGCCTTGTCTATAGCATCACCTTCATCATCATCATCAACATCTTCATCATCTTCATTGAACATCTTTACAGTTCTCAATGTTGTGTTGTTAACGGCGTGTTCTTATGGTCTTCTCAGTTTCAACTTTATCTCCACATCCTCACATGTAATGACGTCGTGCCGAAGTCTTCAGAATCAGTGTTTGTCGGAGAATGGGCGTGGTTCCTGTCTCCCGGAGCCTCCTCGCTGACGTCGGCTCCGCCCTGAACTCGGTGTCACTAAGAAGCCTCAGTCAATAGCGCCCTGCAAAACAGGCATCACTGAACATCACTCAACGTGAAACAACATTGGTGCAGTGTCTCCTCTGTGGGGTCACTGGAGACGATCTGATGTTGGTAGCTCCCGGAGAACTTATGGTGCTTGGATTGCGACAGAATGAACCTAGATGTGGCTATTGGGGGGGGGGGGGGGGGGGGGGTCGGAGTCACTGTGAGGGAGTAGTAATGCTACACACAGAGCACCGAACAAAAGAAAAAAGTGAGAAAAAATAATTTGAAGTCATAAATTATTAACAGCAACAACAAAAGAAAAGAAACGGGCTGCACTGTCGTTTGTTGTTTTCCTGCTTTGGTGGACCATCTTCTTGTCTTTGCTCTGGAAACTCTTACAGAATTTTTTTTTTAAATCTCAGAGCAGTTTATTACAAGCTGGCCTTTTTTTTTTTTTTTTTTTTTTTGGGGGGGAGGGGGTGTGGGTGGCGTGGCGGGAGAGATTGTAAGCTGACGATTGGACAGTGAAAATTGTACATACTGCCCAGAGAAGACACAAGCTATCCATTCTGCATGTCTGTTTAGCAATAAGTTTTGCTTTTGTGTGTGTGTGTGTGTGTGTGTGTGTGTGTGTGTGTGTGTGTGTGCGTGTGCGCGCGCGCGCGCGCAGGTTGTGTTAAAACAATGTTTTCGTTGTTTTTTACGTATATTTTTGTTTAAATCTGGGAGCGACAAATCAATAAGAAATGTCTGGTGCTGTCAGCATAAATTAATTCCACACCCCGTAAAATGTCCCTAGATTACCTACCATGTCATAGATGCTTTTATTGTTTGTTTCTTTTACAGGATGGGATTTCCCACCGACAGTGTGTTATGTTTATTGTGTGATGTTTTTCCTTCGTGAGCTTGACTGCGCAGAAAAGACTCTGTATGATCGGCTGGGCTATAACGATGAAAACTTGAATTTGAAACATACTGCAACGTTACGGAGAAAAATGTTAAACACACACGAACACACACACACACACACACACACACACACACACACACACACACACACACACACACACACACACACACCAAAGTGCAAAGTACCGTTTGTTTGATAAACAATTCCAAACTGTCTCTCATTCAGACATAAAAACGCCCCAAACAGTATTCCCAGACAGCAGTCAACAACATGCGCATGATAACTTTCATGATGCGCTAACGCAGGATGTTCAAGGTTGCCACCTTTCTCTCTCTGTCACACAGCACTGAGGTCAGGCCGGGTCAGGATGGGCTGTCAGTGGGCACGTGCAACACTGCTGCTGGTGACGGTGCTGGTTGTGACAGCTGCAGCCAGGCGTAGCACCAAAGCTCCAGGGTGAGTACACCGTCCTGTGTCTCCGCCTGGCTGGAATGTATTACCATCACCAACTTTCGGAAGAGAAGGCCAGTTTGGCCGTTTGTGTGGATGACACGTTTACACATATAGCATGCACTCTGCTTGAGAAATGGAAGAGAAAGAGAAGGAAGGAAAGTGAGTGAACGATATTGACTGGATGACACGGGAAACGACTGAATGAAGCGCCAGTTGGCAGCTCTTCAGTCGGCACTACCCAAGTAGGCAGCCCCGTTGTGTAAACGAGTGTGGATTGTAAAGCGCTTAGAGCTTGGTCTCTGTCCGAGGATAGGTGCTATGTAAGTATTCATTATAATAATAATTATTATCATTATTACGCTCAAACAAAAGTCATCCCGCTATTCCGCCTGACGTCAAAAGATTCTGCTCGCGAGAAAAAAAAAATCGTTTATTCGCACAGTTTGCCGTTCTTTTCGCAAAAGAGCTGTTTAGAGAAACTTACTTCCGGTTCAGTTTCTTCTACCGTCATCTTGTCGAAACGACTTGCTGGACAGATTAACCCTGTGGCAGAAAAGAAGTAAAAGAAATCAGAACAGAAGTGCAGAATCAGGTTGCTTTCTGCTGTCATGATGGGTGTGCTGCTGATCCCAGTCAACAGCTCAGCCAGCGTTCCGCCTTGTCAGGAAGAGCCTTACAGATTTTCTTCCCTTCTTGGGTCAAGACACTACAGAGGCACTGATGATCCGGAAGTGCAAAATTGACCCAAGTCGTAAAATGAAGCTTAGTGACGAGCGCTTCAAAAATGTAAAAGAGCTACAATGTATTGGCTGAGACAGTGATTCCATGACAGCACTCGACAAAAGGGTAGAAAATAAAGTGTCTAGGATGTCATCGCTTTGTTTAAGCTGCGGTAGCGTATGTCTTCTTCTCAACTGTCACAAATTACTCTCAATTATCAAAAATATTTCTCTCAAGTCTCTTCCGAGGTTGGCAGCTCTGTTTATGATGTACGCGCCGTGGTCAGGCACGGAAAGTGCGGGCGATCGAATGTTCGTGCGTGTGCACGCGTGAACTGAGAAGAAAAAGGGGATCAGAAACGCTAATTTGCCTGTCTGTATGCAAGGGTGTGCGCGTACGTGTTCACGGTTTTCTAATACACAGATTTGTTTCTTTGGCATCTTCCCGTGTATGTTCCTGTACCTGGTATCTACACCAGAGTGTAAAAAAAAAAAAACCCCGCTGTTTGTTAAACACACAGAATGAAATAATGTGGGTGTACGCATTCAAAGGACAGTGCGTGCGTTCCTCAGCACGTTCCGGTGACGTCTGGGTCTTTTGTTTTTCATACCAAGGGCCTCTTTTTTCCCTCCACGGTCTCAAAGTGCAAGATACACGTGCTTTTCCAGATGCTAGAATACCAACAAATGTGTGACGGTTTGGGTTGGAAAATTTGAGGGAGAGAGAGAGAGAGAGAGACAGAGACAGAGACAGAATCCTGCAAGATTATTTGCAGATGCCCGATGTTCCTTTTTCTGAGTCTCTCGGCTGGAGAAATGAAGGCTTCGCTGGTACGCCCATTTAGGTTTCCAAACTTTTCGTCATTACGACTGATCGCTTTTCTTTCGCTTGTTTTTCAGCTGGGCTTGTTTCGATTGTGTGTGTTTGTTCATTAATCTCTCTCTGTCTCTCTCTCTCTCTCTGTCTCTGTCTGTCTGTCTGTCTGTCTCTGTCTCTCTCTCTCTCTCTCTCTCTCTCTCTCTCTCTCTCTCTCTCTCTCTCTCTCTCTCTGCAAAACGTTTAGAAAATGGTGACAGGCGTCAAGAAAGTAAAAAAAAAACAACAACAACAAAAAAACCTGGAAATAAAAAAAAATGAAATACCAGCCTTAAAGACATTGCTCATGTTAGTCACAATACCTGACAATGAACCGATCAAATTCCTCTAAAAGCAGTGTCCTGTCATGGAAATAAAAACCCTTTTCAGACTCAGAACTTTCATCACGTTTCTGTGCCAGCCGGTCTTTGTTCTCCTCACCTCTTTGTAACATCATCCGCTTCACAGAGGTTATTACTTTAACTTTTTGGTCAGTGTTACAATGAAAGCATTGTTGAATATGATGACTGACGTGAGAAATGTCGGCACGTCTGGACACAAATCTCAGTTATCATCGCTCGTGCTCTTAGCGATATACTGTGTTTTGCTGAGGTCAAACGCAGACTGTCCAGTATTTCGCTCCCCAGAAATGAGGCCTGTTTTGTCTATCCGATTATAAGAAATGTGTGTTTTTTATTTTTTAATTGAAAACTGAAAATTTCAAATATATGAATGTATTATATTGTTCTTGTTGATAATTGTAATCATTCCGCCAACTGAATTGTTGCTCAACTAACCAATCTGAAGTTTCTCAGAACTTAAGTCCACCGAATTTTCAATGGAAAGTACACTACAATGTTCGTTGGTTAGTGTGATATGTACATTTCATTCTTATGCATCCCAACGGGGTTTTCTGTAGGAAAAAATGTCTCCGCCGTAACATGTCAGATTGTAACGTACACTAGCATATATACCCAGCTCCGTTCGGTCGAATGCCTACACCTTGTCGTCCTCGTTGTTGAGTGAATTGTGATATTACGTCCTATAACCGCATGACTCATAATGACAAACTCACGGAGTGAAATCTGTATTGTAGTCGTGGTCAGTGTTAGTTGTTTTGTCGTTCTCTGTTGGAGCCAAAACTGTTGCTCTTCGACCAAAAATCTAAACGTAAGTCGTAGCAGGTCGGCGGCGTTTTCTTTTTCTTTTTTTCTACTTAGGGCTGCACTGGCATCCAGTGTTAAAAGAAATCAGAATACTTATTTTTGTTTCAAGAGTAAGGGCGTGTATTTTGTCGTCAATCCGTAGCACGCTAGATGCGGCCAAGCAGATTTAAAACCATCACTGCCTTCAAGTACAGGAATGGCAAAAGGGTCGTCTCCTCATGCGGCCATGTCAGACTGTATAAACTGTCGCACGGCAAGAGAACATGAAAGAAATAAGTAGATAAATGACGCGCGTTGACAGAAATTGTCCGGGTTCGGTTGTGTGCAGCGTCCAGAGAAGAAGAAAAAAACAGCTTAACAAAAGATTGAATTTATGATCCCAAAATGTCAGTCTCGGGATGACATGATTTGAGAACAGTATCTCTCCCCCCCGCCTACCCCAACCCCAACCCCCACACACCTTCTCTGGGAGGAAAACGAAGACGAAGAACACACACACACACACACACACACACACACACACACACACACACACACACACAGTGGGACACACACACACACGGGGTGGGGGGGGGGGGGGGGGAAGAGAGAGAGAGAGAGAGAGAGAGAGAGAGAGAGAGAGAGAGAGAGAGAGAGAGAGGAATAGCATTCGAAATCTCCAGAGATGCGGCCTCTGCATACCTGGTTGAAGTGGAAGGCATCGTCTGATTTTTAAACCAAACTGCAAACAAACTCTGGCGTTCACAA
>JADBJO010000831.1:387500-395000 GCA_016801955.1 Conus betulinus | reverse complement strand
AGTCTGGTGACCTAAATACTCGCTATGCACACGTCAGATGATTGTAATTACCTCAGTGGTATACAATGGCTGCCAGACTAAAACAGGTCACTCAGTTAAAGAAAGCAACTACGACGGTGTGCGTTGTTTTCGCCGGCAATCCGGCCGACTTCTTCAGCGCAGCTGCCTCAGTAGTATTATACATTACACCAGTAAAATCACTGCCATACGAGCCTAAGGCTTATTTCTTTTAATCCAACTCGGCACGCTGCTCAACTACAAACCTGTAGGGGTGGCCGAGGCACCTTGCGACACGAAGGGGTCTCGTTTACGTTTTAAAAAACACTCCAAACAAAAGACTTTCATATATATATATATATATATATATATATATATATATATATATATATATATGTGTGTGTGTGTGTGTGTGTGTGTGTGTGTGTGTGTGTGTGTTATGCTTTTCTTTTCCATTTAGCTTACCAATCTTCATCTTACCAAGTCAAACATAGACGGTATGTTTTGAAAAGCATGCAGCAAATCTCTTTGAAATGAGGTCACATTGAAAAATATCAGCTGTAAGTTTCGGCTCCTAAAACACACACACACACACACACACACACACACACACACACACTTCCAGCGTGTTTTCGCAAGTATCTCTCATCTTTATGTGATGTGCATAAGCACAGAGTCAGACAGTTTATATCTTTTGCAAAGATCAGGGTTTTTTTTTTTCAGTTGACGTTTTGAGCTCGGGGAGAAAAACCGACAAGTATGACGGCACCCCCTTCGGGGCAGGTTGCAACAGGGTGCGACGCAATGGCGTTGTGACTTACCCCAGTCTGTTGCGACCCACCTTTTTAAACTTCGCTTCGATCAACATCTCAAAAAGATTCTAGGCGCAGTAACAGATGCGTTAAGCAGGATTTACTTTAACATTATCTGCAGTTGAAGGATTATACCTCAGTTAGTTTGTTAAATAAGGGAAAGTGGCCTTGAAAACTGAAGTTGCAACAATGTGCATATACAGCAGTGCGCGCGCGCGCGTGTGTGTGTGTGTGTGTACAAGTGCACATACATGACTGCTTATGTGTGTGAGTGTGTGCGCGCGTGCGGATGCATATTTGTGTGTGACCGTGTGTGTACATGAGTGTGCATATGTGTTGTGGATGTGCATTTATGCCTGAGTGTGTATGCGTGTGTGTGTGAAAGAGAGAGAGTGTGTGCCTCGGTGTGCGTGCGCGCGTGAACGAACGTGCGCACAAACAATAATTAGGAGGTGTAATGTAATACGGTTTTGCAAACACGATTTTCATGAGCCATTGACGTTTCAGATAGTAAACAAAATCACGGAGAGAGAAAAAAAAAAAGCTGTGCAGCCTACATTTTCTGCCTTAATGAGAGCACTTGAGGCAGTGGAAGCAAGGCAGAAAAAAAAAAAGAAAAAGGCTTCAAACTTTGAGCGTCTTCAAAGGACACCTTGTGAAGAGCTGTCCTAGGAGTGCCAGAACTTTTAAAAGTCTGCTCTGGAGATTGAAAATAATTTGTTGAAAACAGGTCTGTGCGTCGTGTAACTCAGTACGGTGTTCACTCTGCGAAAAGCTGCGAAAAGCTTTCTGTATAGATTTCATGAAATTTTTAAAATGCCTTCGCGTATCTACTCCAGCTATGTGCTGTGGACCGAAAACTGGGACGTTACTTGTTGGACCGCTTGCATTTTTTCTGATTTTAACAAAAATCATTAAAATTTTATCAAATGAAAGTTTTATGATATCTATCCAGTGTATTAGCAAGGATACGCCAGTCACGTAGGGTTGATAGAGACTAAATTAGATCTGCAGTGCTTGCCACTTGTCTGGGGTTTTCGAGAAAAATCGTGTTGTCGAAATAGCCTAATGACGCAATATGTGCATTACGTAGGAGAGCCTTCCCAATTCCACAGAGAAGCAGACGACTAAGCATTAGGCACAGTGTCAATAGGCCTGTGTGTAGGGGGATACTTAATAATCATCGCAATAAAGTCGAAAGCTTTCTCGGATGGATAGCCCAAGTTCTGACTCTTATCGAGCAGCCAGTTTGTTCGATTATGCTACTAGGCTAACGTTGTATTCAGGAGAAGTTAAGCAATGCCAGAATTTGGCTGATTACTTCCTTTATTCTTGGTTGAAGATGGAAATGCCCACTTTGGAGGATCGTTATGGTTTCGAGGGAAATAATTTAAAATTCACTTGCCCTATTCCGTCAAGCTGACAAACTATTGCGAATCTGGAGAGTAGACCTTACATAAACCTAGACATGTGTTAACATCTGCAGAGCTCGTCGATCTTTTATTTTTTTTTTTTCCAAAATGACCGTGAGCGTAAGTTTCCCCCTTCAGACATCTGGTTTTCAATGTGCGCACAGTAACAAGAACTTTTTCCCTCTGGGACTGAGCTAAGCGGGAGGAAATTGGCTTCTTTGCTCTGAAAAATAACACGAAACCCCATTGAGCGTCAGAACACTTGAACCTGCTGCCATCACTGCTTGGGCCACAGCTTTGAACCGTTGTTGGGACATTTTTAAACTGACGTTTTTACTTAACGTTTTACCCTCAGGCCAGAGAACATTCAGCCTCGTGGAGTCAGTATGGATGCTTCCAGTCATCAGTGCCATTAGAAATGTTCTGTCCCTGTGCCTGATACTCCCTCAGAAAAAAAAAAATCCAAGCATTGTATGCTTAAACAGTGCCCCACCCTATATCCTCGGCCTGGCACTTTTAACGGGATGGATGTCAAGGATAATGTTTATCGCTTTACAGCCAAGAAGGTAAGTCAACTGTCAGCGATACTGGTAAGCATCTGATCTATTGAGGGTGAGTCACCGGAATTGATACCGGTTGTCGTAAAATGGCGAGTTTGGTTAACCGCAAATTATGTTTAAAACTGCAGTATATGCACAGTAACGAAAGCTCTCAGTCTGCAAATTCACGTTACCTCGAAAACCATCCCTCAAGCTATCCCATTCTGACAAATGTCAGGTATGTTAAGATAAGAAAAAAAAAAATCCCCGACATAGCAGTCAAAACATTTTTTTTTTTTCAAATTGATGAAAATGTCTTTATGATGAAAAAAAATGATAAAGTAACAACATGAAATGTGTTTTTTATGAAAGGTTCTGATCTTATTTGTAAAAAAAAAAAAAAAAAAAAAAAAAAAAAGAGAAAAGAAATACATAAATCCATCGAATTTCATGAGAACGTTTTAAGCATTAGAGAAAATATGCGCCCCATTACAACGACGGTCATTCGCAGTATTGTAAATTATCTTTAACCCACAATTGCAAATAAATAGACTACCTACGATTCCAACCACGTCCGCAGATCAGAAACCATACGAAGCTGTCATACGTCTAAAAATGAAGTTGTCGTAGCCTGTGACACAAATTTCCTGAAAGGGTGCACAAACCAAATTTTCACAAAACGCAATAACTAAAGAGGTACAGCTTCAGTGCCAAAATCGCAGAAGTTCTGTATTGGAGTTCTTCGAATATCTTAAATGCTGAGTTTTGATATGCTACGTTCAGAAAGACAGGAAATATGAGTCCAGAAAAAACATACACACAGACAAAAGCGTACGCTCGATCGCTCACATGCACGCACGCACTCGCTCTCTCTCTCTCTCTCTCTCTCTCTCTCTCTCTCTCTCACACACACACACACACACACACACACACACACACACACACACACACACACACACACACAAGCGAGCGTGTGTTTACTGGGTGGGTAGTAGAAGGGTAGATGTGGGACATTGTGTGGAGGAGGAGCAGGGTAGACAGGACACGTGCAGATGTAAGTGTATCTCTGTGAGTGTTTTCACAATCACTGTAGCTTTGTTGCCAAGAACTGAATCGAGCATTCGCAGATGTTGATCATGACAAATTGGACTGGCACGCCCACTTTGGTTTTAATGTTTCTTTGTGGTGGTGGTGGTGGTGATGGCAGTAATAGTGGTGGTGGTGATTGTGTGTGTGTGTGTGTGTGTGTGTGTGTGTGTGTGTGTGCGCGCGCGCGCGCGCGCGTGCGTGCGTATATGTGTGTGATATTTCTTAACCTTCAAAAAGAGACGAGCTTCTGTCCGGTGTGATTAGCATCGCGTCACGTGTCCGCGCCATGTCGGCGGTAACGAGAACTTTGTTCTCTCCTGTTGCCTGCTGTGAGGAAACGCCCGCGAATTACCACGCCGAAACTCCTCCAGGTAAACAACAGTGTGCTCTGAAGGGCCCAGCTGAATGGGATTCGCCTGCGGCAGCAAGACAAGCCCTGTGTTTTCCATGTCTGCACGCTTGGGTAGACCAGACAGCCGCCTAGAAATAAAAGAACGACAGTAAACGAGATGGGTGTACCAGCCTATATGTTGTTCCTTCGTCTGAGAACGCGTAAAATCCTTCATCGGGTTTCACTTTTGTTTTTCTTAGTGACCTAGAGCAAGATGGATGTACCATCGCATGTGGATTTTCTGTGTCTGCGAAAGCTTAAGTCGGTCATTGGGTTTGCATTACTTTTAGCAGCCGAGAACAAGACGGATGTAACCGGCCTGTTTGATTCCTCGTCTGTAAATCATTTAAAGTCGATCTACAGGTTTCCGTTTTTCAGAACCAGAAACAAGATGGAAGTACCCTCCCTATGATTTTATCGTTTCTCTGTCTTCGAACGCTGAAATCGGCCATGAGGTTTTTTGGTTTTTAGCAACCAAGAACAGGATGGTCGCACCACTCTACATATGATTTCCTTCTAACCGAGCACCTAGAAATCGATCATTAGCGTTTTTTTTAATTTTTATTTTATTTTATTTTTTTTTTTTAGCAACCAAGAAGATGGATGCAGTTGCGTGTAACACACACACACACACACACACACACGCACACACACACACACATACACATACACACACCCGCGCGCGCGCGTACGTGTGTGCGTGTGTGTGTGTGTGCGCGCGCGCGCGCGCGCTTCTGTACGTGTGTATGTGTGTGTGTGTGTGTGTGTGTGGAACAAATCAGTGGTAGTGGGAAGGTGCAGCGTAGTATTCCTCTGTCATTACAAATAATGACTTGGTAAAGATTATAACATGAAAAAAAAGAATAAAAAAACGGGGGAGTAGTGTGCTTGTGAGAGAACAAAAATAGGAGTGAAAAAACAAAACAAAACAGGGCGTTAGATTATAACTATAAAATCCTTCACTAGCAGTATATGTCTACCATCGTTGTCCATCTTGAAAACAATTGTTCACATCGTATGCTAAGAAACCTTTCGTCTGCTGATTCGGACTTATCAATGAGACACGTCTGATTGTGTCTGTAATCCCTTGACACACAATAAAATGGAGACGTATTGCAGTCTATATAATTGTGTGGTATTCTCACCACCAAGGGTTCAAAAACAGAATCGAACTTCACCAAAAGCAACCAGTGAAAGGTGGAAATGTCAAAACGAGATGAAAGCGCTGTAAAGAAATACGCTGCAAAAACAACTAAAATCAGTATGTAAAGAGTATTGAATGGAGGGGGGAAACTTTGAGTCTTCACTAGAGGATCCATTTAATGATCAAGGGAGTACAAAAGACAGTCAGAATGGTCAGCTCTGCTGTTAAATAACCCAAGATTGTCAGCTACATAAACGCTGATAGCAGCTAAGAATTGTGCAGAGCAGCCTTTACTTGGATCTCTTGAAAGAGATGTAATCTCCCACGGATTGACCAGCAAAACAAATGACGCGTGGGGTAAAACAAGTGTAGCCTAACGATTCCTCCGTCACTGCGATAATGACTTGGCACTGATTAAAAAAGAAACTTTAAAAACGGGAAGGGGGTGCGAGAGAAAGAAAATGTGAGAGAAAAGTAAAGAGTTGGATTATAAATGTAACATCCTTCACGGGCAGCATATGGGGACAGTCGTAGTCCATCTTGAAAACAGAACAGTTCGCATCGCCTGCTCAGAGGCCTTTTCTTCAGCTGATTCGGACCCGTCAGGGAGACATTGCTGATTGTGTCGGTGCTCCTTTGACATCAAATGGAGATCTGCCACACTCTATAATTCTGTGGTATTTTCATCTCCAATTGATAGACAGATAATTAGATAGATAAATGGATTGATTGATAGACAGACAGACAGACAGATATTCATAAGGAGAGAGAGAGGGATGTAGATATGAGTGTGCGTGTCAATGCGTGCATGTGCTCTTTCCCCTCTCTCTCTCTCTCTCTCTCTCTCTCTCTCTCTCTCCACCCACCCACGTGCGCGCAAGCGCGCGCGTGTGTGTTTCCCCATCTGTGAACACTTAAAATCCATGTTAAGGTTTCCGTTCCTCCTTTTTTTTTTTTTTTTTTTTTTTCTTTTTTTTTTCGTTTTAAGCAACAGGGATCAAGATGTGTGTACCAGTCTGTATGTTGTTTCCTCATCTGTGAACAATTGAAAACGATCGTCAGTTTTCCAGTTTGTCAGTTAATTTGTTTGAAACAATGTAGATACGGCAGTCATTGCGTATTCCCCAGAAGAAATATAGATGATTCATAAAAACTGTGATACAACTTGAACAATAATCAAAGTAAAAAAAAATTATAATCATTGTTTTGAAATCACATGAAGATGTGGCCAAGACATCTCAATGAACATGGAACTAAACTCAAAAAATACTTGTACTCAGTTATGTATGAATAGAGGAACATTTTTTTTTTTAAAATTCTAGGTAACAGCAACAATGGTTAAAAAACAAATAGGCACTAAGAAATATCCACCTTAAGATAACATATGTGGCGAACTTGTATCTCCCAAAGTACAAAATTGTCAAGTTCCACATTATCCTACAAAAAAAAAAAAAAAACGAGCGATTTATTTAAACAATACACGTTTTTGAAAAAAAAAATGATGAAGTGTGTTCGACAACGCGCACGCACACACATACACATACACGCGCGCGCGTGCGCGCACACACACACACACATACATACGCGCGCGCGCGCGCACACACACACACACACACACACACACACACACACACACACACACACAGGGAGAGAGGGGAGTATGTGTGTGTGTAATATGTGATTGTAGTATGTATTTACATTCAGTTCATTTATAAGATGCCACGCATAATACTAAACTAGGAAAGATCCCAGAGTGTTGTCCGAACTTTACAGCTATTAAATGTCATAGAGTGTTGTCCGAACTTTACAGCTATTAAATGTCATAGAGTGTTGTCCGAACTTTACAGCTATTAATGTCATAACAGTTCACAGTGGTGCTGTCCTCCTTTCTGGGAGGCCCCTTTCTCTGTAGCGGAGTGATTTTTTCCCTCCTCTTACAGCATAAATCACACCGTCTTGGATGGATGTCTCCATCACACGGCCTGTGTGAAAGCCATCCGTGGACTTTTCACTCTCTCCAACACGCAGATGCGCGCGTTTTCTGCACCTCATGCCCATGTGGAGATTGCAGTGACCTGTAATACGCACGGGATTGTACTGTACTGGGATCTCTGAA